>JAYXIM010030662.1:0-26718 GCA_037575425.1 Anastrepha fraterculus
TTCGTTTGTCGTCGGGTGATCTAGTTTTTCGCCTTCTTTTTCTTGAGTTTATTTTCTAACTTTCTTTTATAATAGTTTTCTTCTTAATATAAACGCGAGTTGCTGCTGTATTTGATCTATTTGCTTGCTTTGGTGTCGATCTGGTCCCTGCCTCTAGGACTACGTCGTTGAAGTGAATATAGGCAGGTTTAATGTCGAGCTGCTCCTCAATATGGTGGCGGTAGTCTTTCCAGTGATGTATCTATAGGTTTAATACTACATTTTTAATTGGTTATGGCTTATGTTTTTGGTTATGCACAAATCGTTAAAAGAGTCTGGAATTTTGTTTGTGTCAGTCAGCCTGTAGGTAGGCTCTCCGTTACTTAAAAATTTGGAATTCGTTTCGCAAATTGCATTTATGAATGAAAGGTTTTTAAGAAATTGGTTGAAAAGATATAATATTTAAAATATGAACGAAAAGACCTTGGAGATGAATCGCTCCCAAGGCACTTTTCTACAGGGCAAAGGATTCTAAACTCAAAGTAATGACACTCGTTTTTTTAGGATATTCATAAGATTATATACACATTCTCTGCGTCTCTGAAGGGCAATTACACTGTGTGACAAAAAAAAAACATACTTACTTTTATGGAGACCTAGCACAACTTATGGCTATAGAAAAACTAAACAAAATGGTATAGGAGAAATTTCCAATACACCCCTAAAATCTCATTTTATGGCCATAAAACCGTTTTTCAGTAGGTTGATGTGAAGAATCACTCCTAACTTCACCAATTTCTATCCGATTTCGAATTTGTTTCTTTAGTCCGAAAGAACAAAAATTAGAAAAAAAATAAAAATAAAATCTTAAAACTCACACAACTCTATTAATTTCAATTCAATTACAGTCAAATATAACTCATTCGACGAAAAATTAAATTTACTATAACAGTAGTGTATTAAAAAAAATCCTCAATAACGGATAATATCGTAAAAATTATGTCAAAGTTGAAAAAATAGAGAAAAAATAAAAAAAATTCCAAATACTTCCGTCTACAGTCTCGTCAGTTGTCATTTCAGAAAAATTGTCAACACACTCTCAAAAAGGCTTGTTTTTGTTCTTTCGGACTAAAGAAACAAATTCGAAATCGGATGGAAATTGGCGAAGTTAGGAGTGATTCTTTACATCAACCTACTGAAAAACGGTTTTATGGCCATACAACGAGATTTTGGGGGTGTATTGGAAATTTCTCCTATACCATTTTTCTTAGTTTTACTATACCTACATGTTGTACTAGGTCTCCATAAAAGTATAAAATCACTGTCGCACAGTGTTATCAATCGGAATTTCTTCTAAAATAGTTCTTGATAAATAACGTGGAAAAGTAATGAGGAAATGATCCGTATTGGGGAAACACACATCATGGGTTTTCCACTCAGGCAATTCCCACCGCATTATCTGTGGTTTCTAACCAAGTAAAGTGACCCAGTAATTCACTTTATTCCTCTCATCTTGCACCATGGGACTGCTATCTGTATATAAAAGTGGCTTCTTTCTGTGTATAAAGTCTGCTTTAAAAGGAGCACAACCTTGAGAAGCTGTCGGAAGAATACTTCCATCACTACTTTGAATAATTAAGGCTTCGCTTAGAGCTTTGTGAGGATAGAGGGGACGTGTACTTGTGTTGTGAAAATGTTAATGAGTAAATTTGTGTGAAATCCAAACTAAATGATTTACCCTGTCCGTATCCCCATTTAATGGACCACACCTAGTAAGCAAGTTTATGTGTGCAAGAGTGTAGCTACTTTAGGGTAGCAAAGGGCATGAAACACAAATAAGCTAGCGAAAACAAAAGAAAAAAAACCAAAAAATAATGAAAGAACAATATTGAGCGAGGAAATACGAGTAAAAAATTGATTGCTTTCTCAGGTAAATTGTGTGAAGCAGACAATTGAGCAACTAAACGGTGAAAATTATGAAAGGCTATAGGTAAATCTTGCCCAGTAGAATGAGAAGTGATACCTACCAAAGCGAAAAATAAAAGAGTATTTCTTTTTGCATACAACTGGGACAACAAATTTGATTTTTTTTTGCTTTTGTATTAAGGCACAGAAAAGGTGGTGCCCGCAGCTCTGTTTTTACACGGTTACGTTCTTTGGAAATGCGTGCAAAAAAAGTAATTAAAAAAATATATGGGACATATGATAAATTTGGGGACAGATTCCACAACTTTAAAAAGTCACGGACGATTTAAAAGCTTTAAATATTTTCCCAAAAAACCATTCAACAGAAGTGATATTGGAATCCATATTGCGTAAGTATTTATGCAACAAAAACCGTTCATTTTTATTATAAAAAGATCAAAATTAGTGTACAGTGAAATTTTAAGCCACAAGTACAAAACTTATAAAAATTCTAACTGAAACTAGTAAAAAATAAATAAATTTTGCAACTTCTTGATAAGAAGCGTGCACGTTTATTACGTATTGGACCAAAAATGCTGTCATCAGTATATGGTACACCATATGCCAGATATTATGCCTGATATGTCCAGTCCATCTATCGGTTGTTTTTTTTTTCAAATTAGTAACAGCTTCGTTTGGCTTATTCCTTGTAACAAAGTTTGTTATTAACCATTGGTTTTTGCTTTCCCGAGTTGTTTATACAAAGTGGCGCAAAATTAAGCATCCTTTCGGAAAATGTATAATTTTTTGCAAATGTGCATATTTGGCCCTTGTGATCTGAAGAGCTGCAGTATACGAACAGACAAGCCATAGAACGTTAAGATCTAATAAAGATTTTCACCACTCAAAATTATTTTTTTTATTCAGTAAAAACATTATTCAAAATTGGGTGATTAATTTTGCGCCTCCTGGTACAATATTTGTTTTCCAGCCAGACGCGACTAAGATTACATTGAAACTTCAAAGCACAATTAGACTGCGTTAGTTCTAAAATGTACTTATAGCTCTTACAGGAAACATTTTTACTTGAGAAGATCAGATTTTTGGAATTATGTTTTGGTTAGAAAAAAATTTGTTGTTGATATTTGTGCAAGAACAAAAATTTCGTGGAAAAACTTTATTAGTGAACCGTGCTATTTCAAATTCGTGTAAAAGCCGTGTGTTTCAGGGTATTTCTAAAGATATTGTATTCAAGGGAGTGCTGTCGGGAGAAATATTCTTCAATCACTTTTGAATCACGAATAGAGCGGAATTTGGGATATTCTCTATGAAGAATATTGGTGGTAATTAATCTGCTGAAACTTTGCTGTCGAATTCTCGTTTGGGTTTTACTAGACCACGATTTGAAATTTCAGTTCAGTGGGAGAGAAGGGTCTCCTAATGGAACACCACAGCAACGTTGCAGCTTGAATTGACAATCAGGTGGCTTAAAATAATGCACCAGTGGCTCTTCCCACACACAGCACATCGTTCGTAATACGTTTTGATTGTATTTCTTTAATTTTTAGTTATTATTTGAATATAAAATTAAAAGAATAGAGCTAAGAACTCTAAAGGGATAAAAATTGACATTTTGCTCGCATTTCAGAAGGGAGAATTGCCGAAATGACTTCTTCCTTGGATGTATCGAAGTAAACATTAGAAGGGCGCCAGAGTTATTGTATTCACAGATAAAATACCAAAATTCCTCATTATGTCAGTTACGCAGTGCTGAAGTCACCAGCAACAATAATATCTTCATAAGGTAACGATAATTTCTTAATGGTATTCGCGAGTTGGGCGCAGTCAACATTTTTATTTGGACGGTACACAGTACCAGCATGAACTTGACAATTATTACAGACATTTTCCACAAAACCTACGCTAGATTTGGACTTCACAAAACGTTTCTTAGACTCCTTCACAAAGATCTGCCAATTTTATACCCTTTGACTGCGTAGAGTTCGTCGCACATATGGGAAGTGAACCATGTTTTTTATACGCACACAATATAAATGAGAGAATTTTCAAAATACTACTTAGGTTAGGTAACCATTGGGTAACCATTCCACCCAAGGAATGGGCACACTTGGACGAAGATAACCGGATTCGTTCCTTGTGATCGAGAAAATCGATGGTATGAATGGAGAGGTGTGGATTATGAACGATGACTGTTCAACAGATTTTTAATGCTAACGCCGCTATATCAGAAGTAAGAGCCAAGATGCCTAGATCTTAGCCCCGCCAAAGCAGGGCAGCTAAGGAGAAGATGCTGAGATGATTCCACCTCATCCTCCATAAATCCGACGCAAAAAGGACTTGGGGCAATTCCAAGTCTCTCAGCATGCACTCCTCGTGCATAGTGTCCTGTGAGAAAATGCACGAGGTTTGAGAGCTGAGATTTTGTCAACCTCAGAATCTCGCCCGAGCGCCCCAGATCCACACGTGGCCAGAAGGATTTTGCGACCTTTCAAGTTTTTGTACTTGCGCAGCGCTCGCTGAGTTGGCGCGAGGTCCATCTTTCCAGGAGCAGATCGCAGGTAGTCAGGGGAATCCCAATACTCTCCCTCTGCGGGGAAGTCATCTCACAAGTCCCTTGTCTGGCCAGCTCATTCGCCGCACAGTTTCTCGCAAT
The DNA here is from genome assembly GCA_037575425.1 of Anastrepha fraterculus. Lineage (NCBI taxonomy): Eukaryota > Metazoa > Arthropoda > Insecta > Diptera > Tephritidae > Anastrepha > Anastrepha fraterculus. The sequence goes on from JAYXIM010030662.1 coordinate 4,559, forward strand.
GTCGCTGTGACCAGGCACCCAGATGAGGCTTATGTCAAAGAATTCGGACGCAGTCGAAAGTGAGGTCATGATCCGCCAACCTTTACTTACCACTTCGATCCATTTGTGAACAAGTTCATCAGGTCCTGTATCCAAGTACAGTACCCTGTCCACTCTTCCCTTGATGGAGTGTGAGTGGAGAAAGTTCCGGTTGGTCTAAGCGAGGGTATACATGGATCCGTTGGCAGGGGGATGAACTCAAAATTTTTAAGGATGCTTGAGTGTCCATAAGTGATGCTTAGCCTGTAGTCTGAACCCCTCAGTCTGATTGCGGTACGCGCAGCGGCAATTCTGCCTGCGATGTCTACGGGTACCACATTTAACATTGCGTTGAGCGCCAGAGTAGGAGTTGTTCGAAGCGCCCCACTGATTCCAATGAGTGGCGACCTTTGAACTCTCTCCAAAGTTCCTTCACCAATGTCGTCCTCTCTAGTGAGTTCCACCATATGACTCCATATAACACGATTGGATTTACAACTCTACTCTAGAAGAAAAACCCCATCTTTTGGCAGTTGCGCTGAACGTTATAGATGCATCTGCTTTCTACAGAAATTTTACTTTTATGCTATGAAATTCAGTCTGCAGTAAACAAGCCACACCACTCAAATCTGTGAAAAATTATGCCACATTTCCCGTGAAAGGGTTAAGAGTGCAGGTCTTCCTTACTCGTTTAAGATGTTTGAGGTTTCGTTCTTCTGGAAATACTTCGTAGGGGTTCGTAGAACTTAGTAAAACTAAGTTGTTGGTTTCCTCCTGCGTTGCTCGCGTATGCGTGTTTTACAAGAGGACAAACAAACTATCTCTCAAATAATATGATTGAACACGAGAATGTAAGTAGCGCTGAGGAGTAGTTGAAAGGGTGAACTACTACTGGGTATATGGAATTTTATGTTGCTTTCTATGTAAGTATGTATTTAGGAGAAAGTCGTGGTCGTGGCCATTCATTTCTGTTTCTCTTTTTTTATTATTTAGGTTGCATTAAGTTGTATTTGGGTAATGCTTGTTAGCTTGAGAAAGTAAAAGGTGGAAATGTGGCATTACTAAGCAAACAATGGATTTGGAAATCTCCTTTGAAGTCAGTAACAGCATTAAGAAAGGCTGATAACGGGGAAGGCGATAAATTAATTTTGATTAATTCGGTATAAACTTTGTTTGGTGTCTATGAGAGAGCTGGTGTCAAGCCAAGTTTATGGCGCCAATAAATTATGCAATTTGGAATCGATGTTCCGCCTTAAGAATAAACGAATTGCAAAGTCGGAAAAATAAAATGATCAAAGGCATTTTACTGCATACTAAGCATATTCCGTCCAGAATACATACGAGAGGTGCTTTTTATAAGTCGGGATTAGAGAAAAAACCAATTTTAATCATTGAAAATCACTTTATTGTTTTTCAAAATATTCTCCATGAAGATCTATAAACTTTTGCATGCGTTTGAACCAATTGTCGAAGCACTTTTGCCACTCTGAATGAGGTACCTCCAAAACATGCATTCTGAATGCCGCAACCGCTTCTTCAGGTGTCGAAAAACGTTGACCTCTCAGTTGGTTTTTTACGTGCGGGAATAAAAATAAGTCATTCGGTGCCAAGTCAGGACTATACGGCGGATGACCCATTTATTCGATGTTTTGGGTGCTCAAAAATGCAGTTGTTTGAGCCGATGTGTGAGAGCTCGCATTGTCCTGGTGAAGACTGATCCGTCTTCGGCGATTGGTTTTCCTAATTTCTTGGAAGACAACTGGCAAACAAATGGTTGTGTACCACTCAGAATTTACTGTTCTGCGTTGTTCTAGTGGTACGGTTGCGACATGTCCAGTTTTTCCGAAAAAAACAGGCGACCATTTGCTTGGATGTGCTTCGTGCGCGAACAACTTTTGTTGGATTTAGCTCATCTTGAAACACCCATACAGTCGACTGCTGTTTACTTTCGGGCTCATACGCGTAAATCCATGATTCATCACCTGAATTTTATAAACACGAATGAACAACAAAATTAAATGACATAAGAGCAAAACACATGGAATAAACAGAATTTCAGCGCTGATTCTCGCATTCACTGTGTTATATACAAATTTTCTTCTCGCATGAAAATAAGCGTCAATAAGCTCGGCTCGGCTCCGCTCGGCATCAGCGTTCACTCTGGTCGCACCCTAAGATTGTCTCAATCTCACGATAGGTCACATGACGATCTTGCGATATCAGTTCGTGCACAGCATCAATGGTTTTCGGAGCAACTACTGATTTTGGACGATCTTCACGAAATTCGTCTTGGAGTGAACTACGACCACGATTGAATTCACCATACCATGGATAAACACCGGTTCTTGATGGAGCTTCATCGCCAAAAAATGAATTAAGTTCACCCATGCAATGTTGCTGAGTTAATCCACGTCGAAAGTTGTAAAAAATAATCGGACGAAAATGTTCACGATTTAATTCCATTTTTGGACTGAGATGAATCTTTTAAGTTACTGTAAACAACACAAATAGCGCTGGTATTTCATAACGTTCTGAGTACGTAAAAGCCAAAAAATTTCAAACTTTGCGATACAGCTGTCAATTGCCAAATTGCAACTCCAGGGTTGTCAAATCCCGAAATATAAAGGCACCCCTCGTATATATTTTATATTAATCAGGTTCGGATCTTGCAAACTCTATTTACTGCTTATGGAATCAAGAAACAGGGAAGCCTAAATTAGGTCGGGAATGGGCCTACACACATTTTAGTCAAATTTTATTTGGGTTGGCTGTTAATTCTTGGAATCAAACAAACTCACTGACAACGGGAGTTGTAGCTTGTAATATCAGACGGACGGACGAAAATATTGGTTTTAGCACATAAAAAGGGCGTAGTTTTTATCCAATTTCAATAATATCGGATCTAAATAAAGCAGGTGGCATTACGTATATCACATGTCGGCCCACTTTTTTAAGTAGTTATCGAGATATTGCCATTTCTACAAAAGTAGGCGTGGTACTGTCCATTTGCAAATATTTTACTTGACGTCGTATTACGGTTTTGGCCTCTTTATTTGTACTGAACTAAATTTGAGTAATTTTGCCTTTTTATTAAAGAGATTTCAGGTTTTTTTGCTTTTTTTTTGTTTTGATAATGACCATTAGGTCGTGGTTTTTGATGGATTTCGCCTACTTCCAATATGAACCTACCTAAAACAGAGTGTAAGGTGTATACCAAGCCCAAGTTGAACAGGGTGGGCCATATAGCGTTTGCTTCAACCACCTATTTTTTTGAGAATGGTAACACAAATGATATGTCAAATGTGTTCGTAATTTACTTAAAGGTTTGACATTTACGAAATGGGACGCTACACGCTTGAACAAAATTGGGAAATATTGAAAACCTATTTGCAAAGTGGGGAGTCTTCTTCTTCTTTTCTGATTTTCACATCGGTGGCTACGTCAATAAGCAAAATTGTCGGATTTGGGGCTCAGAAAATCCACACGTTACTGTAGAGAAACAAATGCATCCACAACGAGTCACTGTTTGGTGCGGTTTTTGGTCTGGCGGCATCATTTTCGAAAATGAGCGAGGAGCCGTGGTTACAGTAAATGGCGAGCGTTACCGTGACATGCTCAACGAGTTTTTGTTTCCAAAAATTGAAGACATGGGCGACATTTGGTTTCAACAGGACGGTGCAACTTGTCACACTGCCAAAGTTACACTCGAACTTTTGGCTACCGTTTTTGAAAACCGAATAATCAGCCGAAATTCCGATATCAATTGGCCGCCTTGGAGCCGTGATTTAAGCCCGTTGGACTATTTTTTGTGGAGAGCCGTTAAGGACAAATGCTATGCGAACCATCTAGAGACGATTGATGCTTTAAAACACGAAATCGAAGTTGCCATTCATGAAATTGGAGCCCAAACAATCGAAAATGTGCTTAAAAATTAGGTTGATCGAATGGCAGTCGTGGCAGTCATTTGAACGATATTATTTTTTATTCATAAATGACAATGTTCAATCTTCAAATAAAAAAAAAAGTTTGAAAAAATATTGATTAGTTTATTATATATATTATTATATAATATTGACTAGTTTTATAGCCGATTCAAAAAGGAAATTTTATATGGCCCACCGTATGGTAGTTTCGCTTGGTTCATCGTGGCCACAGACGGACGGGCATTCGGACGAACAGACGTGGTTTAATCGACTCTTTTCAATGTGAGTCCGAAAATATGGACATTGTCTTAATTTTTTTTTAATATGTTTTAGAACTTTTATTCAAATGAGGCATAGGTATATCATACAGAAGGGTAACTCTCTAATAATACATTTTGGTGTTTTTATTTTAAAAAATGTTATTATTTATTGTTGATATCGCCGACTCCCGAAACGCCGGTTTTTAGAAGAGGCTTGCGGTGATCACGGTAGCGCATGAGCAGCTCAACTGAAATCAAAAAAATTAAATGCTTTTTGAAGAAAAATGTTTTTTAGTGAATCTGAACAGTTTATTTACCCAAAAAAAAATTTTCTCGATATGAAACCCGCTTTGCACCAAAAGAAGAACGATTTTTGAGGGGTTGAAAAATTAAAAAAAAATTAATTCGAACGAAAGTGAACCGTTCAGATTCAAAAGGTTGTAACTTCGAATAATTAAAAAAAAATTTTATGAAGTCGGTCAAATAGTGTTTGATAAATAATGATCACCGCGACGGTAATTTTCAAAAAATACGACTTCGAGATAATCGCGTCTAAAGTTTGCGTGCACTTCATTTATGGATAAGGGCGCGCGATTCCACGGTTTGTAATTTTCGTTCTAGTGCTCCGATCTTTATGATTTTTTGAATTTACGTTTCAAAGATGATGTTCTTTTAGAATATACCATAAAAAAATTTTCGATTTTTAGTCTAAGACAAGGTTTATAACCCCTTAAACATAAAACTAAGTTCAAAAATGGCGACTCTGACGTCAATGACACGTAGATTCAATTCGATGAAGAACGTCTCAAATCACGTTTGAAGGAGAACGTTCGCCAAACCAGTCATGAATTGGAGGAAAAAATGAGCTGTGGTCAAAAATCGATTACCAATCAATTTAATTCAATGGGTCAAATTCAAAATTTAAATAAAAAAAAATAAAAAAAAAAAAATTATGAATCAGAATTTACAGAAAAGTTTTAATAATGCAGTTTTAAACCTATATAACAATTGGTTTCATCCGCTGACGGCAACATAACTTTTCTCATTCCATTCTTAAGTCAGTACTGGCTGGTTTCTTTCATATTTGCTACACTGCATGCCTCCTTAATATTTCTATTGAAAAAAAAAAAACGAATCTATCGCGTAAAGTACAAATAAGCAATACTTAAAAAGCGTCCGCGTGTAAGCAAACTTCTCACTTGCATGCTGATATTTACGAGTATTTATGTAGTTGAGTGCTGTTTTTATTTCACTTCAATTAGGGTCAGTAAAGCCCAACTCTTCACTACTCACGAACCAGTACGAGAATGCGAGTTTTTAATATTCAATTATAATTTCTCTTTCGAGGCTCCGCGAAGCGTAAGTGTACATTACGTGCATTCAGTGGCCCTCGACATTTTTCGAAATAATTTGTACTTGAAATTAATTTATTGTATAAAAAGTGCAAACACGAGAATTGCATTTCAAATGCAAGCGCAACAATGTTGCTTGTGACCATATAAATGCGCATATGCAAATTCGTGTGTATATATGTATGTGTATGAGTGTATGCGTGAGATTCGCATGACAGCAAAACGAACATAAAAGCCATGCCAGCCAGCCAGCCAGCCTGGACACAGTCAGCGTGCCAGTTTCGCGTTATCCCTTAAATTTTTTAATTTGCATTCAGCAGTCGCCACGTTAGGGCATCGATAGAGTTGGAGGTGTTGGTGGTGGTGGCGGTGGCGCTGACGGTGGCGGTGATGGTGACGAAGGCGTTCGCAACATTGGATGTGCTATGTTGTGATTGTGTCACGTAGCCACGCATGCCGCTGCATACAACCTTGCGCAAATGTAGCAAGTACACGCACACAGATCTGCATATTTTTATACGAGTATGTGTTTTTGTGTGTGCACTTGCCACGAGCTCACACATGAACATCGGCACTTGCATTTACAGCCAACTGAATACATTCATATGCCTAGATTTGCCCTTGACCGAAACGCGAGTGAGTTCAGTTATGCTTGACATTTATTTTATATTTTTTTGCGAATATTTTTTTTTCAACCAAACAGATTTCGCCTCCAAAGCAGATGACCCAGTTGCGTCAAGATAGCTGTGCTGCAGCTAGTTAACTCATACGCCGATATGGAATGCGAATGTGAACGGCATACAATGATTCAGAGATTTTTTAGCTTAGATTTCGTTGACTCCATCGCTCATGCTTTCTCGTGGTGTATTTAAGTATTTTCCACACGCAGCGCTCGAAACGATTTACGGCGCCTAAATGTAGGCGAGCAAAAAGCGTTTAAATTTTTGCTGCCTTTTTTTGGCATGAGTTGGCGATAACACAGTTCGGGCGAGAGATATATGCACATAGCTATATGCCACCTGTCAATTTCGCTTTCGTGCTTCGGGAGGCTGAAGGAAGCTGCCTTAATAAGCGCTCGTTTGCCTGCTGCTAATTAAACAAAATATAAGTAAAAGCAATTGATGTGAATATTTAAGTTTGGCAGGCATGATTTTGTCTTGCCTTTCACCAACGGGGAGGGATTTGGTTGGTGTTTCGTGGCGCATGACACAGTTACATAATACCTTTTGACTAGCGGAGATTAGCTTGGCATTTGCTCAATTTAAGATAAAACTTTCAGCGCCAAAATGAAACTTTCTTAAGGTGTATCTACATGCATGTGTATGGGTGGAAGCACTGCACAGTGCAACGTGCATGGCTAGGAAATTTGGAGGAAATAAATAGATATTAATAAATTTTTCGGTTAAAATGGGGAAAAAGCTTAAAATGTGGAGTAGGGAAGGGAAAAATAGAGAAATAGCTGTTAAAAAAAATCATACTGTTATTTTTTTATATTTTTTATTTTGCAATACAACTTTTTTTTGCAAAAGTTGCTAGAAATGTTTAAAAATTGTCAACTCCGCAATCGCCTAATGCGTTTCAGTCTAAAATAATTTGGCGCGAAATAAATCACCCTAATTTTTTCTAATGGCGTCATACAGCTCTCATATTTGACACTTGCGAAACAAATTCTAAATCCCTCAGAATTCAAACTGGAGTTAGACAAGGGAAAACGCTCCGATCAACAGTCTTAAACTGTATGCTATGCTGGACTGGACATAAATTAAGCAGAACTACCCAGAAAGTCGCATACGTGGCTAACATAGCAATGGTCAGCAAAAACATCTACGCCCTATCAAAACTTCACGCATATTGAAATTGCAGCTGGTAGAATTGGGTTTAAAATCGTCGACGATAAGACGAAACAAACGGGAATGTTCAGACAAAATATGCGAACATCAAACAAACTGAAATTTGGCGATTTTTATTTTGAAATCGTGGAATCCTTTACCTACTCAACCTTTAAATTGTGTAGAGACAATCCAGCAAGCCTCATCATCGATTAGGGAATTCAAGCAACTAACAAATCGTGTGCGTCGCTAGCGAAACTCTTCAAATCGAAACTATTAAACAGGCAATGCAAATTTATTCTGTAAAAAACCACCTTAGACCAGTCTTATGCTATGGAGTTGAATAGAGAACGCTAATTAAAGCAGATAAAGCTAAACTGGTAACCTTTGAATGAAAAATACTCAGAACCATTTTTGGAGCAATCAAAGATTACGGCGACTAGTGTATAAGGTAGAACGACGAGCTAGACAGCTTAGAAAAGGCGAAATCTTATAGGTTTCGTCAAACCGCAAAATTGCAGAAGCCAAAGCATTCAACACTAGAGCAAGAGGAAAACCGAAAACAAGATGGGCCACCGAATCAGCGGAGGACTTCAATAAACTTGAGATAAAGAATTGAAAAAAGTCGCAAGCGATCGAGATGTATGGAGATCCCACGCGCAAAAGGCCAAAGCTCCCAAAGAGCTGTAAAGTCAAAAAATGATGATGATGATGAACTAAAGGGTCTTTCAAGATTGTAATTTTGAAATAATATATGTAAAAAATTTTATGCTTTCACGTTTAATGATTTTTATTAAAAATGTCCATCATGTGCACAAATAAAATTCGCCAAACAGTCAATGCCAAATTATTTATTTTTTTTATTTTTTATTGAAACGTTATAAATATTTAAATACATTTCATTCTATTACACTTAATTCAAAACTATGAAGTAACATTATTTTATTAAATTCGACAGTATTTACAGGAAATACGTATATATCTGGAAGACAGCTGACAGAAATTTACATATATTTGTCAGTCATCAAAATTTCTGGAACAAGATCATTTGGTTTTTTTCGTTTAAGTCTCCGGCATTGGTCATCTAAATTGGCAAGTCTCCGAGCCTCCGGGTTAGTATGTTTTTCGAGCCTTTCGGCATGAGCTACACCGTAATGTTTGAGAATCGATAACGTCGAAGTATCGACGTTGAAGGCTGTTCGGCAACAATTTGCGTTACAACAGGAAATTCTTAACATAACGTCTAGTTTTTGGTCTGTCAGTTCTTTTTCTATGCGTGACAGGCCCAGTTTCTTGAAATTTTTTGACCAAAATTTGAATTGCCGATTCCTTCGACAAAATGTGTTTTTCTTACAGACTGACGATTTTCAGAATGAGTTTCAATAAGTCTCAATAATTTTAATAATTTTTTAATAATTTTTGTATGTTGTAAAATTGTATATCTCTCTAGTCGACAAATGCCAAAGATGACATCAAAAATGGTACTACGAATTGTTCACTATTGACATCTAGAAATCATATTTGAATGACCCCCCAGAAAGCAGGCGTTCACAAGTAGACAAGCAATGGAGAGCCTAAAGGTTAAAGAAATTTTCATCGCTCAAAATCATTTTTTTTGTTTTATTTAGTAAAAAAGATATTCAAAAACAAAATTTGGTGATTGTTTTTCCGCCACTTTGCGCATTCCATCAAAAATTATGTGTAGAAAAAACATTTGCCGCTTTGCAATGAGACGAAAGTTATTCACGTTTTTCTCCTCACGCGCTATGAATTTTGTATGCCAAAATAAAATAAGTGGACATTCTTTGAAATGAGATCCGAAGTAAGACACGATTGTTGTTAGATGATACATCCACGCATAATAGAACACGTTCGCGGTCAAAACCTTGACAGTTTTCCAAATTTGAAAGACCAATGAACATTTTGGATGACTCACAATTTGCGGCAATTTCAATTTATTTTCATTCACTAATCTCCAAATCAAACAGATTTGGGCAAACATTCTTCAAGACATTTTTGATTTTGTTAAAATTTTATTTTCAGTTTCTATTTCGAGAAGAGAGATACGCTATGATCAGAAAGTACCGGGAATGTTTAAATAAAACAAAACAGAGTTAAATTTCAGGCAAATTTCTTTTATCTCCTTCAAAATATGACCCGTCTGAAGCAACACACATGTTCCAACGTTTAACCCAGTCCTCCATGCACTCCTGGTAGGCCGACGAAGGGATGACCTTCAGCTTCTTCCTCTCATTCTCCTTGTTCTCCCCTATCGACTGAAATCTCCTTCCACGAAGTGGTAACTTCAACTTGGAAAACAGAAAGAAGTCGCACGGGGCCATATCAGGGGAATACGGTACTATCACGATGGTATTTACTTGGTGTTTGGTTAAATAATCTAGCACAGTTTGGGCTCGATGCAATGGCGCATTATCATAATGGAAAATCCAAGAATTGTTTGCCCACATTTCCGGCCGTTTGCGACGTGCAGCTTCAAAGATTTCAAAACGGTCGAATAATATTCTCTGTTAACTGTCTGGACCGATGGAAGGTACTCTTGGTGCCTTGGCAATTGAAGAAAACAGTCAAAATCACCTTCCCGGTACTTTTTGTTCATAGGGTATGTACGTATTTGATAGTGTTTATTTTTTTTTTTATGTTTTTTGTTTTTTTTTGCATAAGTAAAACTAAGATTAGATTAAAATTTTATCTGTATTTTATAGACATGTAAGCCAAGAGCCATAGCTATAAGCCATAACGGAAAAGGTTAGTTCGTGACTACCATTGGCAGGGCATTGGTTCAAATCTCAGAGTATGAAACAGAGAAGTGATAGAAACGTTTTTTCCGAAAAGCGGTTGCACATCGTAGTAAACTTCTGAGTGTATTTCAGCCATGGAAATGCTTCTCATAAAAAACATTTGCCATCGGCTTAAAAACCTGTAGGTCCCTCCGTTAGTGGAACACCATCAAGGCACACGCCACAAATAGGAGGGGGAGCTCGGCCAAACACCTAACAGAAGAGTACGCGCCAATTATTTATTTATTTTTACGTCAAGACTCTTACGTAAAATTTTCCACGTAGTCGAAGGACAAAAGCCGACAAGTTCAGAACGGCGTTTTCTTCAACACTTCGCTCTATGAAATTCGCGAACGGATATTTTTTCGAAGTAAACTTCTATCATTTGGAAGCCTTATGCTGGCGTGAAGTGATCCATGATGATGTGAAATATCAAACCTTTCTGAGTAGAAGTCTCAACACAGTTTGCCATTCTCAGCTGCCAAATCCCAGTTATCGATATCGATAGTTTTCATGCAGCTAAAAAACACTCGATACATAAGATTTATATAATAAATATTGCATATCTGTGTCAAATGGCGGCGCAGATATAAAAAACTATGTACGTTCTTGTATGGGGCGTGGCACTGCGCACTTTTTGAAAGTTACATATAGCCTATATTATGCCCAGGGAGCGCATGAGTCTACTTGAAGAATGTCGTTACTATCGGTTGAATACTTTCGGCGTCTATTAAAGACACACACACTCACACATAATTTTTTGTTGAATTGCAAACTTTTTTTCCAAATATTTTGACCGTATACTTTGCACAACTGTTACACTGTGCCTCACCTTAACAGCTCCAGCTTTGTTGGAAAATACGCAGATCGTTTAGCCTCGTTAAACTAAGCCCATCGTATGCCAATTGCGGTAAGACGCAGCAGGGAAAAGAGGCAGGGGAATTGTTTTATGGAAGCTGCTTTCTGGCAGTGCTGTGAAATTAAATGTTTGCCAAACAGCGTGAGAAAGGAAAATCCTCATCTCACTGCTGGTATTTATCACAACTAAAATGAAGTCGCGGCGAATACTTACACCTACCAAGTAGCCAAATATTTGGATATTTCGCAAAAAATGTGGGGCCTACAATTTCTGAATGTTTGCTTGTGTGCTTTCAACGTCACAATACCTATAGGCTCCGCAGACAAACTTTTCGAGTAAGTTGCTTAATGAAAGTAGAATTTATTCTAAAATTCCAAAAGAAAAAAAAAACAAAAAAAGTATGGCAAACTATAATACTTTAATGTGTCTCAGTGCACAAATGTCCTTATTGTACACACACGTAAATACGTAATATGTAAATGTGTGTATGTATGCATGTATGTGTATGTGTTCATGAAAAAGCAAAACACACTTTCTTCTAATTTATTTGCGGCAATTAAAGTCGAGCAGCAAATGTCAAATGTACTGCCTCAGAATTTAGTGCCTAGTCGTACAAGTTGCTCCGAATTTCTTCTACAACTGCCTTCCTGATTATGTATGAACATTTCCTTCCTGCATGCCACCCAAAACCATTGTGCAATTTTCGGCAATGCATCACACACACACACATTCTGTTGTCACATAAATAACGAAATTTTGTCGTAACACGAAAACTTTAACAAAACTTTGTGTATTCAATGGAGACGCAGCTAAGTACATATTTCATATATATGTGCTGTGTTCACTTATACATTTCTTCTTCAACTTCTTTACTTGTGCTTCTGAATACTTTCGCTCATACTCTGCATATGCTTTTTACTCTTCTTCTTCAACACTTCGCTCATCTGCCATTTTGGGTGGCAAGCAAACTTTCTCTTTCGTTGTTGGCATATTTCTTTACCTGATTTGCTGTATTTATACGAAATCGATGCTTTTCGCATTGCAAAAATTCGTGCATTTAAAGTTGCTCGAGCTGTTCGTATTAAATAATTGGATGTGTGTACGTGGAACCTTGAATTGAGTTTTGCGAAGTGAGCAGAAGAAAAAAACATACTTCTCTGATTGCTTTTTCGCAAAACTAAATGGTAAGCAGCTTTTCATGCGAATAAATATAGTTGCTGACTACTATAAGAAAACTTAAAATCTGAAATGCGTACCAATTATCAAAAATCTACGCAATTTTTAAGCCAATTCAAGTTTTTTCTTCTTGATTGGCGCGATTGGCCCGTTTATGCAATTCTGGCCGAGTTTAACAAAGCGCGCCAATTATTTCTTTCCTGGCGCCGGTTAGACACACCAAGTGAAACTAAGTCCTTCTCCATCCAATCTTTCTAGGAGGAGGCTTTGCTCTTTCTCTGCTTCGGACGAGTTGCCGCTGCATCTTTATTCGTTGCACTCGTGAGTGAGTGAGGGACCAGTTATTATTTCTTTCTATAAACTGAATGGCGGCCGCCGTAGTCGAATGTATTGGTGCGTGATTACCATTCGGAATTCAGAGAAAACATGGGTTCGAATCTCGGTGAAACATAAACATAAAAAAGAAGTTCTTTCTAATAGTGGTTACCCCTCGGCAGGCAATGCCAAACCACCGAGTGTATTTTTGCCATGAAAAAGTTCTTCAAAAAAGTAAAAAGTAGTGTTGGCCTAAAACTGTAGGCCCCTCCGTTAGTAGAAAACCACCAAAACACACGCCACAAATAGTAGGAGGAGCTCGGGCAAACACAAAAAAAAAAACAAAGGGTGGACGCGCCAGTGTTATGTATACATATATATATGCATATATATTATGTATATATATATATACATATATATATATATATATATATATACATCTATTTTTATGTCACCGCAAAGCTCATACTGCTCATTGTTTCGTCGTCTGCGATATTCGCCATCGCCAACGTGCAAAGATACAAAAAGCTTCTTTCCCTCAATCACTGGAGGGTGGTTCCATATATAGAAGTTCACGCAAGTGGGACAGGTCACTGATTGTCTTTCACTAGGGATTAGCTAGGACGATTCTTCTACATATGATCCAAGCAGCTCACAACTTCCGGACTTAGACGAAATATCCTCTGGGTGCCTTCCGAATACTCGTTCGAGAATGTGAGAAGGCGAAGCAACCCTGGATGGAAATCAGGGCCAATGAAAACGAAACGAAGCCACAAAGCCTTTTCCACAAAGTTTGACACTTTAAGTTATACAGTTGTTGTACTTGAACGAACTATAATTTTACAAACAATATAACGGAAAAGGTTAGGTCAGGTTTTGGTTGCAGTCGGTCTGTACGACCAACACACTTAGTCCTTAAAGTCCGTTGTGATGTCATGAACGACATGAGAACCTCATTTATTTTTCTTTGCGGAACCATTTTGTGGCTCTTATGAAGCGTAGGATTGGTACAATTCTCACGACAGGTAGTTCCGTAAGAGAATTGAGAAAGTATCTGCTTTGAAAGTGTGCTCTGATTTTGGCTAAGGCTGGACAATTGCAAAGAAAGTGATCAGCTCATTCTTCTTCTTCTTCATCTATGCAACTTTTACAATATCCATGAAAGAAAACTCCTCGTCTCAAGGAATGTCTGCAAAAAGCCAATGACCGATTATACAAGTCACGATTTTCGATATATCCTCTTCTGTAAGGCTAAGCAGCTTATTTGTCTTAAGTGTCTTTGTATATAAATGTTAGCCCTCATGCGCCTTTGGCCTCTTGGATAGTGTTGTTGTTTTTATTTTTAGTTTGCTCCTGGCTATAGGTATCCCTATGGTGCTTCTATCATTGAGCAGTTGAAGAGTAGTTCCTTTCCTGGCTAGCTCATCGGATTTACAATTTCCCTCAATATCACTGTGCCCCGGAACCCATAAAAGGCTGCCCTTGAATACGATACGAATATCATTTAGGGCTACCTGGCCTTCCTGTGTAACCTTTGATATTAGTATAGCCACATCCGATGATTTAATGGCCGCCTGGTTAACCAAGAATGCATTTACTGTAGCTTCTATTACGGCATACGTAGACACGTGGCCACTTCTTTTATAGCTAGAACTTCTGGCTGACAGACGTTGCAGTATTCTGGTAGTCGAACGGATAGTGCAAGTCTTAATTCCTTCGCAAATTCTGCATAGTCAACCTTATCGCTTCGCTCGGAACCATCTGTCTAGAAATTTAATTCCTCCAAAACCTTGGTCATTGCCACTCTCTACTTGACCGCATGCTCGTCTTAAAGAGTTTTTAAAGGGATATCAGATGTTTTTCATAGAATGCTCCACTTGTGTTTCGAAGCCACTGTGATAAATTGCATTACTAGAGAATATCCAGATTCCACAATTTTAGAATGGTAAAATTTTTGAATATTATTAATAGGTTAATTTTACAAATTTTAAATCATAGAACTAGAGGATGAACGTTATTACCCTAGAGCTTATTGCCTTCATATTAACATAACTTTGAAAGCCCAACGTTGAACTTATCTGATTATAGAAAGAAATAATGCATCCTTGAATTAAATTCTCATTAAAATTTTAGACGAGAAAAAGCTGTAATACCTTAAATAGCTTGCCAACGCTCTACCCGACTTTGCCCAATAGATAATTATACGCTGTCAGCCTGCATTACCAACACACAAGCTTCTATGCTACACAAAAACTCGCCACAACTTGGCGTGAGTTGTTTGTCATGTAGTGCACAATTTTTGTGACAGCTTAACCGAGAAAGGCAACAACACACTCCTTGTCAATGTATGTAGGTACAAGCTGTACAGGTACAAGATGTTGGCATAAAACTTGCTTGGCCTAGCCCACATGTGAACATTTCGCTGTATGTGTACATACACAGGAGGCACCCACAAACAGGCGCACTCAGAACAAGGCACACGTGCCCTAAACACTGTAAGTGCTTTAAAGAGGAGCGTTTAAAGACGCAGTACTTAGTAAACTCACACACCTACACACACGTGCATATGTATGTATATCTGTGAGTGAACATACACACTTTTAGTAATGTATCCACACCACAAATGGCGTATGGCTAAGTTATTTTCCTTGTGGGAAAATTAAAAATTGAACATAAAAAGATGAGCCGACCGGCAAACAAGCAGCCAAGCCTCGCACACACAGCACTCAGCACATAGCACAGCACTTTTTGTTGCCTGCTAGCGGAAGAGAGCGAGCGAAAAAGGAAAAATGAAAAAAAGCTCATAAAACCAAACCGGCGGTTTAGTGCGGCCCAGCGTGGGAGTTGAAGTGGCGTACGGGGCGTATGAGTAACAATTTGGTGGCGGTGACGGAGGCGGCAAATAGGCTGTTTCTTGTAAATTTTATGCTTAGAAGCTCAGTGGGTTGCTCGCTTTTCGGTGTGGCAGCAGTACATTAAGTCACCTGCTGTTTATTGTTGATTTTTGTGGAGTGTTTTTGTTTTTTTTTGTTTTTTTAGTATGCTTGTTACTACATACATGCGCCTAAATGGCAACATAGTGTATGTCGGTAATTATAACTCATTTACCATGTGACCTTATTTGTTTATTTTAATTAATTATTAGCATCCTTACACCCTTTTATGGGGCAGTTGTTGGTTGTTACTCTTCTCATTGCGCGCGCTCTTAACAACGCAAGAGTAATAAAACATACGCAAGTATGTTCGAAAGAGCGCACGCTCGCTCTCTTTTATCCGCCTCTGTATGGTGGCGCTACGGATAAATTGCAGATGAAACTAACCTAGGCAAAAGGCGTGCGACGCCATCAAGTCGCATTCAGTTGTACGCAGCACAAGGCAGAGAAAACAATCGAATGCAGCGCGCGTCTTACCGCACGGCAATCAAAGGAAACAACTATAACAACAACACAAATACATTCACGTTTATACGGTTTGATGAGTGTTGACTATGGTGCTGCCAAAGTGTGCGTATTAAACGTGTGTTGACCACGTGTGGGTGTATGTGAGTGTGGGTGTGAATGCGCGCAAGTGTACACGCACAGATGAAAGCCTTTCTTGCGGGTACGCTGGAATACGAATTTTTTGGAAATTTGTGAGAATTTGTGAAAATTTGTGAATTGCAAATTAAACACCGTAGATGAAAGAAAATAAATAAATAGATGAATAAATAAGTATTGTAAAAAAGTAAATAGATGAGTAAATAAGCGCTTTCTTAAGTGAAATGAATTCAGCAAGAAAGAAAACAACAAATTGGTATTCAAATTAAATAGAAATATGTTGAATAAGTTGAGAATTGTTAATTAAGCAATCGACCACCTGCTAGCCACCAGGCAGTGCTACAGTGAGGCAACAACGGATGTGAGAAGAATGCAAATAAATGAGTGAAGGAAAAGTGTTAATCAAAAGCAAGTCATCACAGCACAGCTGGTGCCGCAGTAAAGTATGCTAAAATGCGAGCACAAAAATACCTGAGTGGCAATTAATTATGTGTAACCTTGCGTCGCAATGACGTCATGGCCTCGCTACAATTGTGCAGTGTTTCTAAAGGCTAGCCAAGGTAGTACTTGAGTCGAAAGTCAGGCTACTGCTGGCCATCGCATACAAAAATACTCGCACCATCGCGGTACGGTTATTCTCGTATTTCGGCACGCACTTGCTACTTAACAACCCGCTGTCTGCTGACAACCTATAAAACAAAAAACTACAAAAACAAAAAAAAATAAGAAACATAATACAATATAAAAAAAAATCCAGCATTGATTTAATGCTGTGTACCGTGCGCGTACGCAGTAAAAGTGAAGTGTGCCAAAGTTACGTGCTGAGTGGCAGTAGTGTTACCAGTAGTAGTGAGTGGTCAGCGTCCATTTTATCTACTCAAATTACGTTGCGCGTCGCAAATACAATTTAAGTACAATTTGATACTATTTCGGTGCGTCGGTGGATCGCAAGGGCCGCGTAGAGCCAAACGAAGCGAATAATATTCGTGTTCGCATGCAAGTGCTCGCTGACAGTTCCAAAAATATCCTATCCTCCTATCTGCATATAAGTACGCACAGTTGTCGCGGCACTTATGCATGTGCGCTGATAGCCAACTGACAAGGCGAAGTGTGTGCGTGCGTGTGTGTCTTTGTCGGTTACAGAATTACTCATACGCAGAGGCGTCAAGCTGAGTGCTTTGCGCACTTTTGTGTGTTCGAAGGAAAAAATGGTAATTTTTATTTCTTTTATTTTACTCAGATTCATACATAAATAAATGGATATAGTCAAGAGCTGAGATATGCTAGATGTGTATAAATATGTTCCCACATATTAATAATACAAATATGCGAATATAGAAAAAAGTTTCAAGGCGCGCGCGCGTTCATGCGGGACGTATTATACGAGCATGCCGAAATAAGTTTGTTCAAGCGTTCACTTCAACGTGCGTGTATGTGTGTTTATGAATATGATTTTTTTGTTTGTTTTTGTATTAGCTGAAATTGCACTGGCAAATTGAGCGCTCTAAGTGGTTCTATGCATGTCCTTGCGGGCATTTGTGTGAAATGTTGTGCATAAAATTTAATAAAACAACAAATAGAAATATATGCAGAACACAGTGCTAGTACTAGCCAGCAGGCGCAGAATGAAATAACGCAATGCGACCGCAAACCACATCTCTTGCCGCACAGCTACTTTTGACGCTTCACTGCACTTCACTTCATGCTTTTATATGTATGGGTTTGTATGTGTGTGCAGTGTGTTTGCAGAGACAATTGTGAGTAAATAAATTGAAGTAAGTTGCGTATACGCCAGAGTGCCTGTGGTTAAGCGGTGTAGCATAGATTGGCATTGTTCGAGTATTGTGCGCTGCGATAGCTGAGGATTGTGAAACTTTTAGATGAATAAGATTGCAATAGATTCTCTTAAGTATTCTAAGCGTTGTTCATTGTTTTAAGTAAGAAAAAAGTAAAGAATTATTTAAGCCCCACGACACAGCGCGTTTTATGCTTTGAAGAATCCCACAGCTGCATTTATTTACTATAGCAACTTTGAATGGCATTTTCTCTCTCGTTATTGAAATAAGTTATATACAGGAGAACCAGAAAAGCCGGGCTATATTTTAAAGGACATTATTACTTAGGGTATTTCTGATTAGTTTGTCTACATTATATGCAAAATTTAACGGTTTTCGAGATGTTCGGTTTAATGTTTTTTTATTTCTGGATCTGCTTCTTTGTTTTGTGTTTTGAATTTTTTACACTATTGACTAACTTTCTCTATAAATGTCAGGACTTGGCAGCTAAATGTCACTGACTGCTCCTTTCTTCAACAGCTTAGAGCAATACGCCAACCTTAATCCCATCGATCTTCTCCATTACATCAACAGCTCTGGCTGATTGTAGATATCTACTATTGGAGGTTTCAAAATGGTATTAATGCGGCGCTACTTGGGGTGTGCCAGAGTGGTACTTCAAACACCGAACAAGGCACCCCATTTTTGATAACGGGTACATCAACTACGATCAAGATAAAGGCATCAATAAAATTTGAACCAAGACCTAACAGTTCAAAATAGCCGCTTGATACATGGTTCCATTGTACATAGTTCTGTGCTGTTGTTTTTGCACCGTCCCATAAGATGTCGGCATCTGTTTGTTCACGCAATATCGGCCTTCTCCGAGTGTTTTTTAGTCGACCGCGACATCTGCTCCCTTGCGGATTCCAGTCCAATATCTGGTGGTTTTCTCAATGTGTGACTGACGCAAAAAGTTATAACACTTAAATTAAAGAAGTAATACGAAGGCGATATGCGCGGGCTCAGTTAATGGAAAGTAAAACATAGTTAGAAAAAAATGTAAAAATACTTCACCGAATATTTAAAAATTGAGATCTTTGTATTTATTATAATTCGGGCTCGATATGACTTCTCCTATTCCTGATACAAATTCTCATTCTACTACTTAATTTTTTTTTAAATTATTTAAATTATGTCAGTTGACTCCCATCAGTAATGTGGATGCCCTAAAGTGATGATGCAGATGGCGAATTGAGGCTGTATCTCCAAACACTAATTTTTAGTAAAAATATTTTTATAACACAAAAAATATACAGGTATATTTAAAAAATTTAATTATAATAAATAATTTTTTACATGTTTTGATATGTGTTTTTATATTTCTTCTTATAAATATTTTTATAAAAAAATATCATATTAAAAAAATTTAGTTTTTATAAATAATTTTCCAAAATATATGGAAAACATGTATATGTAATATGTATTTTTATCTTTTATTTAAAAATATATTTTTTACTTTTTATTTAAAAATATCTTTATTATCTAAAAATATCTTTTTTATAAACATGATGATAAAAATAAATATATAAAAATACATATCAATATATATTATATTTAAAAATTAAAATTTATTTAATATTTCTTTTTGTGTTATAAAAGTATTTTTATGACGTTTTATATTTTTGTATAATATTTTATAAAAATACTTTTTTAATAAAAACATTTTTATAAAATATTGTTTAAAAAAATATTTTTCAACTAATTTTATAAAAAATTCAAAATAAGTTAAACAGTTAAAAACCAAAAAAAAATGATCTACGGCTTTGTATTCCGTTACATTTTGATATAAAATATTGTAAGTCGCTCGAAAGTCTCGTTTATTTTTGATAATTTTTTCCCGGAGGCATTACTCATTTTCTATATATAACGAATGCCCAATATTTTATGTTTCTTTGTTAATGAAACATTTGTTTGAAAATATTTAGAAAAGATTTACCGAAAATCATGGAAAATTGTGAGCGACTTCAAACTTAAACTGTAGAAAAAAATTAGTGCTTTTGTCCTAATATAAATTTTTGGGATATTTTTATTTTTTATTTTTTTTTATTAGCAAACTACTGCCACTAGCTAACGGCGGGAGAAAAATTTAGTTTATTGATTTAACAATGAATAAGTTTGCTTATTTGGATATTTTTAAACAAAAACAGAACCAAAGCGTTAAGATGCTGTAGATATGGAATGAATACTGGTGTACAACAAGACATGAAAAGATGTAGAAGGAAACCCCAAGCAAAAAGGCCCTTTTGAATACATACATTTTTTTAGAGTTTGTTAATTTTCTTTTTCAAATAAAATCTTTTAATTGCTTGCTGAATGATGTGATCTAAAATGAATTTAATTACCGAATACTAATAACACTAATTTAATTTAATAAGTTTAATTCATAATTTAGTTTTATTAAATTGGTAAAAAGTTTCCGTCCTTTCTTAGCCAAAGTTACGAATTATCTAAACAATTAAGTGTGAAGTAAATATATGCCACTACAAGCTGTAACTTTACTCCACCTTTCAGGCAGCATACGGATTCCTCTGACAAAAATTCGAGTACTTTTGACTTGATCCATTCATTGAGCCAGTTTGCGATACTTCCGTAAGAAGTAAACCGCTCTCCAATAAGGGCTGACTGCATTGATCGGAGCTGATGGTAATCCGAGGGTGCAATGTCTGGGGAATACGTAGGGTGTAGGGTGGCAAGATTTCCAATTCAATTCTTCTTAATATTTCTTGACCGATGCACAACATAACATTTGAAGCATGAATATTTTTTTCGCTGTTGATAGACCTGGTTCAGTTGGAGCCTCAACGCGGGGAAACTTATCCCCATACCTGATAAATAAATAGTCCATACTTGGCAAGGGGAAGTGATTTCATAATTTTTTGACGTTATACGAGGTGTGTTCAAAAAGTATCGCGAATTTTGAGTTTTTTCAAAAATTATTTATTTATTCGTTAATATCTATTTTGTCCCCTTCAAAGTAATCCCCATGAGATATTATGCACTTTGGCCAACGTTTTTTCCAGTCCTCGAAGCACTCTAAAAAGTCTTTTTTTTATCTTGTTCAGCTCCTCCTTCGATGCCATCTTTATCTATTTTTATCAGCGCGTTTCTGGTGGATTCTTCTCTTCTTCTTAATTGGCGTTATAACCGCTTACGCGATTTTGGCCGAGTTTAACAAAGCGCGCCAGTCGTTTCTTTCTCGTGCTAACGGCTCTTTATTCGCTGCACTATGTCTATGCCGTCGTAAAGCTCATGCAGCTCATCGTTCCATCGCCTGCGATATTCGCCGTTGCCAACGTGCAAAGGTCCAAAAATCTTACGCAGAATCTTTCTCTCGAACACTTCAAGCGTCGCTTCATCGGATGTTGTCATCGTCCAAGCTTCTGCGCCATACGTTAGGACGGGCATGATGAGAGTCTTGTAGAGTGTTAGTTTTGTTCGTCTTAAGACGACTTTACTGCTCAGTTGCCTACTTAGTCCAAAGCAGCACTTGTTGGCAAGAGAGATTCTACGTTGGATTTCAAGGCTGACATTGTTATCGGTGTTAATGCTGGTTCCTAAATAGCCGAAGTCTTTTACAACCTCGAAATTATAACTGTCTACAGTGACGTGGGTGCTGATACGCGAGTGACTGTTTGTTTGAAGACAGGAGGTACTTCGTTTTGTCCTTGTTCACCACCAGACCCATTCGCTTTGCCTCTTTATCCAGTTTGGAGAAGGCAGAACTAACAGCGCGGTTGTTAGGCCGATGATGTCAATATCATCGGCGTACGCCAACAATTGTACGCTCTTATAAAAAATTGTGCCTGAGCGATTAAGTTCTGCGGCTCGTACGATGCTCTCCAACATCAGATTAAAGAAGTCACACGACAGCGAGTCACTCTGTCTGAAACCTCGTTTGGTTTCTGGTGGATTACTACGCGCAAATTGCGCATAACTTGCAGGTAATATTCCTTATTTTTTTTTTTACCCCATGGCAAGAACTCATGATGCACAACGCCCCTAGAATCGAAGAAAACGGTAAGCTAAACTTTTAGATTCGACCGAACTTGGAGCACTTTCTTCGGTCTTGGTACGTGCGGCAGCTTCCATTGAGATGATTGATTTTGGTTTTCACGTCATAACCAGAAACCCACGATTGGTCACCAGTTATAACCCTCTGAAGCAAATTAGCCAATTTGGGTCGTCGCGGCAGGGTCCAACATCTCATAAGCAATGTTCATGCGATGCTGATTTTGGTCGAAATTGAGCAGTTTTGG
>JAYXIM010030668.1:0-94913 GCA_037575425.1 Anastrepha fraterculus
ATTACTTGATTTATGTTGCTCTTCACATAATTAATAGGTATACCATGACCTACTTATTTCCCCTCGCCCCAAAAACACCTTGTGCGGTTAATGAGTACCTTGAAAAACTTTAAACTCCAAACTAGAAACTTTAGAACACTGAAATCACGTGAGCCAAGCACAGTCTAAGAAAGTGAAATCGTGCCAGAAGTTCACCATAATGAAGCTAATGTTTCGCCAAGGATATTATTTTTGTTGTTGGCAACGTGACGGATGCACGTTTTGAATTCATCACTCAGTAGCATTAAAGCGAAGACAGATATTTATTCGTGTTGCGATTTTCCTTCCGTTGCTGTCGTTGTTGTTCCTGTTGCTGTACTGTTGGTTGCATATTGCATGCCGTATTTTATATTTCAAGCAGAGTTGCAGACAAGGCGCTTTACGAGCTATGCTGTTGTGAGGCTATGTAGAGTTGAATTCAAGTAAACTGGTCTGAGCCATTGCTTGCATCATTAATCGTGTGCTCTTGCATGCAAAAGCAAAATATGCATGAAGAAATCAAATATTGTACATTGAGGAGTATGCAGTAGCGTACTTTGGATTTCCTGCTTCTAGTTAGATTTGTGCTTAGTTTTACAGTAGTGAATCGATCCTAATCCAAACACCTTATAAAATAATGTTCCGAAATTCCTGTGTAATCTAATAACTTCACACGGAATGCTGCAATGTGCAAGAGGCTTTCTGGATTTCAAAGTTGAACTAGTTAGCAAGGTTAGTTTAATTGATTTAAGGCAGGTTGTAAACGTGGTTTGCTGTTATATCAACGAATTAATCGATTGCAATATTTATTCTTTGCAGTTAAATATTTAAATATTTGCTTTCTTTCTGTTTTATTAAAATTGGCTAATTATTTTCTAAAATAACCAAAATTTTTCTACCAAAAGTGACATTTTTTTACCAAATATGCCGTTTGGGTGTATGTTAGCCATATGCCGAATTTGTTGAGCTGCGTTCAGTGTGAAAGGCATGAAAAGCTTAGATGAGAAAATGTGCGCTCTGCGTATCTGCTTATTTGTGTTGTTGCTTACTGCTTTTTCGTTTTTTATTTTATTTATTTATTTTTTTTGGTTTTTGGTTGGCGATGCGACGCATAGTTGCTTTGCAGTTCCTTGCATGTGATTGTGTTTTACTTTTTAGCATTATTAGATTAAGATTTTTGCAAAAAAATCTGTCGGCTAATTGCTTGCTGTATTGGTTCATTTCACCACATCAAAAAGCAATTTGCAATTAAATCAAATTATTAAAAAAGTGTCTTTAGAGGAATGTTCTTTGCACTTTGATTTGAATGGTCTGGGAGAAGTTTAAGTGCTATAATATGTACAGGTGAACGCATCTTTGACAACGTATTACCTTCCGTCGAATATATAGTAAATACACTGCAGCTTCAAACAAATATAGGGTATTAGTATAATTGCATATTTTGCTTATAATTTTCTGTTCTACAGTTTCTAGGAACAACTGGGCACATCGATCTAATAAATGGATGTTTTAATTTAAAAAATTTAAGATCTGTTTAAGAAAGTAAGCCCTGAAATTAGAAATACTCCAATTAAGTCTTTGTTTTGGTTTTAAGAGCGAGTCACATTATCAACTACCACTGTTCAGGTGGATGAAAATAATGCCTTGACTCTTTGCGGTCGATGCCGCTATAGTGGCGATATTCGCAAGTCGTTGTTGTTGTTGTAGCAGTAATACAAGCCCCGTCAGTGTAGGATATCTTACCGGTCGTCTTCGCCTAGCTCATCTAAACCATTAAACATGCAGTTTCCTCACGTTGGGCCCAGATGGAGAGGGGTGTTAGATGAGTGGTTTTGATGGAGCATCTGAAAAGGTAGTAAATGTCTTGCCTTCACATGCCGGACAATTCTGGATAAGTAGGAGTTTAATCTGCTACAATATACAGAACTGAATTGTGCCAGTGTTACACAGGTCTCACGGGGAAGCTGGAGCTCTTCATCTGTAGAAGGTGGTGGTTGAACTCCGATTACGGCATTCGGTGGTCGGGAGCTTAAGAAGGTGGTAACGGTCTCCCGATGAATGCCATTTATTGTCTGTCTGAACACTGTCTGGTCCATTAAATGTCTGTTAGTTTAATAGGTGTCACGTGATGTGCCTAGGAGGCGGCTCTGGCTCAAGCAGGTGTCTGCAAGAGTCAAACCTGCGGTAGCACCCTAACAGGTATTGTTTGTTGTGCTCCAGTACAGAGAGTATCTGTGCTTCATTGTGAAGGTGTTGAAGAGGGGGCATGAGGAGGCAATCCATCGCTGTCCGAATGGCAGTGTTTTGGCAAGTCTTGAGCTTTATCCACTGCGTGTCACTGGTTCGAGGCGACCAGACAAGCGCAGCATAGTTTAGAACCGACTGGCCGATTGCATTAAATGTCGATAACAACAATTCTTTGCCTTTGCCCCAAGTGCTACCGGCAAGCGATTTGAGGACCTTGTTGTGATTTTGGACTTTAGTGGCAATTGCGGTTGTGTGCGCAAGTCGTCGTACAAGTCAGTGCCGTCGTGTTATTAAAAGGAATTGAATTTTCATCACTTATTTATATAATATAGATGTGTCCTAGTAAACAAAATAAATCAGTTTTGATGAATTCTGTATTTTCTAATACCCATTTATTTGCTTTAAGTCACTAGCTGGTACTCCCATCATAGAATTTTGCCGTTTGCAAAGGTTTTATACTTTCAAAATGTAATCTCTCACACATTAATAGCTAGCTGACGAGGCAGTACATTGTCAAATACAATTTTTGAGTTCCCTCAGCTCTCTCGGAATACTGCTACATATACGTAGCAGAACCTGCTGTCATATAACTACGTAATCTTAATCCGTCAACGTACATCCATGATTGATTAAAGCGGTTGAAACACATTTTATTGAGTGTGCAATTTTCGACAATTTAAGGCTGACCTGAAAGCTGTTTCTTGTGTTACTGAAAGAATTACGGACGATTTGTACTTTCAGATGAAGAAAGGTGATCGAAGAAGAAATTGTGCTCATGATCTCGAAAAGGTGAAGGCATGGGTGGAATAAAGTTCCAAGCGTTTTGGGAAGAAAACTGATGAAGTTGGCGGATGAAATTCTATCACAAACAGTGAGGAATATAGTGAAATAGCGGAGGAAATAAGAAAATTAGGAATTGAAGAAGACGCAAAAATCATACCCATTTCTCATAGCGGATGAAATAAGAAAATTATAAATTGAAGAAGAGGTAAAAATCATACCCATTTCTCATACGTCTGGTATGCAAATACATTATTCTGAAAATATAATACCTATAAGCCTTTTAAAATTGTTTTGCGAGAAACAGAAAGAAATAAGGGATCTTATTTTAGCTTGGTGAGAATTATGCATATCGATAGCTACGGTTAGATAGCTGAGAATGGCACCCTGTGTTGACATTTCTGTTCAGTAAGTTTTGCCAAGTGATCATGAATCGTATAACGCCAGAACAGCGCTTCCAAATTTTGGAAATTAACTTGAAAAAAAAAAAAGATAAATCTGTTCGCGAAGTTCATATAGCAAAGTATTGAAGAAGGCGCCCAAATGTCGACTCGTCGTCAACTCGTTGGCCTTTGCGCTTCCACTGTGTGGTAAACGATCGTGACTTACGTGCCTGTAATGTAGAGCTCGTCCAAGAATTGAAGCCGAGTGGTACACGTTTGCGTCGAAATGATAGGGCTCATTTAGATTTATTATTATGATTTATTGGAAAAAGTAGTAAAAATCTGGACTGATACATAGAATAGGCCATGTAACTCGTGGCTGCAACGAACATAACACATGGGCTGTAAAGGCTCGGACCTAACGCATTGATGTGTCCAGTTTTAATGTATTCACCTCACCAATTAGTACTAATCTTAAACAAACAGCTGTTAAAATTTCATGAAATTCTATTCAATAGTTCGTGAATTATTGTGCTGTTTCTCGATACAAAAAAAAAATGCCGCTAAAGCAAAGCAATGGTTTGAAAAGTATTATGGGAACTCCGTTCCATCAGAAACAAGAATAAAATGATGGTTTGTTGACTTCAAACGTGGTCGTAGACACACCGATGGTGCACAACGCAGTGGACGTTCAAATGAGGCGGTAACATCTGCAAACATCAAAACCATCGAGAAAACATCAAAACAATCGAAAAAATTTATATTGTATGGGTATTTGACTATGAGAAAGTTCTGTTCAAAGTGGGTTCCGCGTTTAGTCACTGTTGACTAAAAATAAGAACGTGTTAATGGTTTCGAGTAAATTGAAACATCGGAAAAACTACATGAATTGAACTTCGAATTGCTCCTACATCCACCGTGTTCACCAGATTTGGCTCCCAGCGACTACTAGCTGTTCGCAGGTATAAACAAAATGAACGAAACACTCGCTAAAACTGGGGCCAATTTCCAGGCAAAAGATAAAACGTTCTACAAAAGTGGTACTGAAATGTTAGAGCGCCTCTGGAGCAATAGTGTTGTTCTGGAAATTACGTTGATGAATGAAGCTAATTTTGTAAAAAGAAAACCTGTTTCCTTTGTTAGACCCGGAACTTTTCAGACCTCGTGTTATTTATGCATGACACTTTATATAAAAACTTAATTCTACTTACTTTGTATAAAGAATTTTAGAAACTTCCCAAAAATAAAAAAACCAACCATTATCTGCCTTGAATAATACAATCAATATCGTTAGGCATAGAATAGGCATCAAAGAATTGTCAGCAGGTTTCGTGTTAAAAAAAAAAACACTAATAACGTATTAATTTTGAATGCATGTGATCAAGTATATTCTTAAATTTTTTTACAATAAATATTAGAATTGAATTTAAAGTTCTGAGTTCTTTTGTATTGAGAGAAAACTTCTCAGACAAAATTTTGAGTGTCATAAATTTTATTAAATAGTAGCAGTAATATTTTCTCAGACTTCCCCCAAGCCAAGCATAATCTAATAATAATGCCATTATAATTTAAAGAATATAAGCTTATAGTCGAATTTAATTGGCATACACATATGAATGGCATGGCCGGCACGAAAATACGAGCGTCATTCATTTTTGAATGAAGTTGCGCATAACTTAAACACACAAATGTACATACCCTTGAACATAAACCCAATAGCAAACACATTAGAATATATTTTTTCTTCAAGTTATGAATCATCACCCGAATCGACTTGGCACGCAATGTGTTAGGGCGCTTTATAATAAGTCGCCTAGAATCTGAGTTAGTTTCCATTTCGCGTAATTCAATTATGCTTGACTGGTGGAAAATAAGTGTAGCCAGTAACCGCAGAGGAAAGATATTTAGTGGCATGTCTCAGAAGTGTTGGGGAAAGAAGGAGAGGAGGGAACGTTTTAGTGGCCACACCACACTACGCAGTAGATGACGGTCGCTGTATGTGCATTTTGAACCCTACCTCACCCACCAAAAACAAAAAAAAAAAAAACAACAAAAGGGAAAGCTTGGCGACTGCCACTGGAGCGATAATGCTGCAAGTATCATCCATATCACGAAATATCAATAGTGTAAATTTTTTAAATCCTTCATCGCGAAAATCAAATTTTGAAAAACAATTTCAATTGCTTCTTATATATAAATAGGCGTGTGTGATCTTTGGCGGCTTTAAATACAGCAACAAACAGATTGGCAAAAACGATTTAATATTTGCGCAATTTTTAATCACATCGTAAAAAGCACCTTCCTCTGAAAGAAGGCTTTCACATTATTTACTAGCATCATTTGCAGCCACTCAATAAAGCAAATTTAGCACCAAATTCATGTAGTTGTTAAATTTCAGACCAAAAAGCAATCGAATCATGTCTTATTAAATTATTGTTGGACAATCACTAAGTGCTAGCAATGCCCTCAGTGAATTTTGGATAGAAAGCTTTGGCTGTTGCTCAAAGGCTTTGAAAGATTTCTAAATGTCGAATGTACTTAAAAGTTGGGTTTACTATTCCTGTTCTTATTGTAAGAAAGCTAGCAATTTCTACAAGAACTATGAAAAGATACTAGAGGAGTTTTTGTTGACGACGAGACTGCCGTTTCGCTACATGACCAAGATGAGGTGCGAATAGCGATACAGAGGCTAAAGAACAACAAAGCCGTAGAAGTCGACGGACTTTCGGCTAAGCTATTCACGCATGGTGGTAAGGAGCTGGTAAGGTGCATGCATCCGCTTCTATGCAAAATATGGTCGGATGAAAACTTGCCTGCCGATTGTAATTTAAGTGTGCTCTGCCTAATCCATAAGAAGGGTGACCCTGCAATCTGTGCCATTTTCGCGGGATGGATCTTCTAAATATCGCCTATAAGATCATAGCGAGCATATTGTGTGAAATACTGAACCAACAGATTGGACCTTATGAGTGTGGCATTAAAGCTAAAGGAAAATATATAATTGACCAGATATCCATAATACGCCAGGTCCTGGAAAATACCCATGAAAAGATAATCGAGACCCATCAGCGTCGACTTAAAAGGCGTATTGGGCTATACGCCGCGAGGTCTGAATTTAATATCCAAAGCTAAAAGGGCAAGATGACGTAGGAGTTGGTAAAACCTCACTGAGCCATTTGATACCAATCAAAGTTTCAGACGGAATGACTCTCTGTCATGTAACGCCTTTAACTTGATCGTGGAAAATATTATGAAAGGCGCAGAACTTAATAGCTCAGGCACAATATTTTATAAGAGCGTACATTTGCTGATATTGACATCATCAAACGCGCTGCTAGTTTTGCCTTTTACAAACTCGATAAAGAAGCAAAGCGAATGGGTCTGGTGGTGAATGAGTCATGAAACAAGCAGTCGGCGCACGGGCTTATCCGCACCAACGTCACTGTTGACAGTATGATTTCGAGGTTGTAAGAGAATTCGTTTATCTAGGAAGAAGCATTAACACCAACAACTATGTCAGCCTGGAAATCCATCGTAGAATCTCTCTTGCCAACAAGTGCTACCTTAGTCTAAGGTTCAAGTCGTGCCCGTTCTAACGTCTGGCGCAAAGCGTAGTCGATGATAACATGGTTAATGGTTAATGGTAGTAAAGGGTTAAGGTATGGCCCTTTAGCACTGCGACCATATTGATCTATTGTGCACCCTATGCTGTCTATTGACGGTTAAGTATGCTTATGAATTGTACCAGCTCCTTCTGAGGGAGTGGTTGAAGGTCTTTATCTATAAGTATGAACTTGTTTAAAAACTTTTTCCTTCTATGCGTCAACCCCGGACATTCGATGATGAGATGTTCTATAGAGTCCTCATCTTCGCAGCAAAATCTGCAGGTGCTGGTGTTAGTTATGCCTAATTTATGTAAGTGTTTGTTGCAGGTGAAGTGACCCGTGAGGGCGTCTGTGAGAGTGCGAATGCTCTTTTTGTTTAACGTGAGGGCCATGTTAGCTCTTTTAGCGTTGAAACTTAGGAACTTTTTGGAGTGTCTAAGACCCTCTACATTGTTCCAATGCTGATTTAATAGAGTTTTAGCCCAGTATTTTACTTATTGTTTTAGGCTGTTTTTGTTAAATCCAAACATGGGACTAGGTCCGATGAAATTTACATCTGCCCCTTTTTTGGCTTGAAAGTCTGCCTTTTCGTTGCCGTCATATCCCTCATATCCTGGTACCCAAATTAATGAGACATTGTGTTTGGATGCCAGATTATTGAGTGCCTTGTGGCATTCTAAGAGAGTTTTTGAGTTGTAGGTATAGCTATTTAAAGCTTTTAGAACTGATTGGTTGTCCGAGAGTATTTTGATCTTTACTCTCTTGTAGTTTCTACGTTGCATGATGTTTGCTGCTTCCATTATTGCGTATAATTCCGCTTAGAAGATGGTGGTGTCCCTGGTGAGAGTGAATGATTTGTGGATTCTGGGCCCCACTACTCTTGCTTCTACACCATAAAGTGTTTTTGAGCCATCAGTGCACCATTTTTGTGAATCATCATTCATCCATTTTGGGTTTGTTTTTCACTCGATCCTCTCAGGAAAGGTAACTGTGTATCCTTTTGTGAAACAGAGAGTTCGGTCAATGTGGTCTGAGACTTGAGCCATGCTTATGGTGTTTTTGATTTTATTTAGGATACTTAGGTGACCTGTGAGGTAGCCTAATTTCAAATTTTCTTTCATGTGTAGCATAAGTGCTTGCATAGCTGCTTCCTCTTGGATTGCTATATGAAGTGGTGGGAGATTAAGGAATGCTTCCATGCCAGCTGTTGGGGTAGTTCTCATAGCCCCTGTGATGCATAGGCAAGCAAGCCTTTGTGCTTTTCCCAGTTTGGTTATCGCTGTTTATTGGATAGATTTGCTCCACCATACTAGTGCCCCATACAGTATGATTGGTCTAACCATTTGGGTGTATATCCAGAGGGCCATACTAGGGCTGAGGCCCTAGGATCTCCATAGTAATTGTTTGGTTGTCCACAAGGATTTCGTGGCTTTTTTTGTTATATTATTTATATGTGACTCCCAAGTGAGGTTTTTATCTAAGGTTAAACCTAGATACTTGACCTCTTCCTTTAGGTCTATCACTGTTTCATTTATTTTCAATATAGGAAACTCTAACTTTCTTTTTCTTGTGAAGGGGATAATTGTGGTTTTGTTAGGGTTGATCGACAGCCCCTCCTTTTTACACCATTCCCATGTTGCGTTCAAGGTATTTTGCATTAAGTCTGTTAGTGTCCTTTCATGGTTGCCTTTTATTATAACAGATATGTCATCTGCATAACCAATGGTTATGAATCCCTTGTTGTTTAGGTGCTGCACCAAGCCATCAACTAGTAGGGACCATAGCAGTGGAGAAAGAACTCCTCCTTGCGGACCCTTTACTGTTGTTATATAAGTTCAGCTTGGCCTAACGAGGCTTTAATAATCCTCTGATTAAGCATTTGGCTTATCCAATGTGTTAGTATAGGGTTTGCACCTCTTTTCTCGATGATAACATCCGATGAGATGATCCTTGGAGTGTTTGAGAGAAAGATTATGCGCAAAGTTTTGAACATTTGCAAGTTATCGATGGTGAGTATCGCAAGCGATGGAACAATGAGCTGTATTAGCTTTAGATCCAGCGGCTACGTTGGTTGGGTCATGCCGTCCGAATGGGTACAAAGGCTCCAGCTCTGAAATTATACGATGCGGTACCAGCTGGTGGTAGCAGTTGGAGAAGATCTTGACTTCACTTGGTGTGTCCAACTGGTTTGCACGAGAAAGAAACGACTGGCGCGCTTAGTCAAGCTCGGCCAAAATCGCGTAGCGATTATTACGCCAATCAAGCAGATGAAGAGGAAGAGAATTTATGGAACTTGAGATTATATATATGCGAGTCGCTTTAATGACTAATAAGCGGACATCACGGGGACATGGTGTGATCGCCTATTGTGCACTTTCACTTTTTCGCCAATGTTACTTTGTTTACTTTGGAAGTGCCTCATCGTACGAATTTATAGAAAGACTAAGCCCAACTTTACTATAATCGTAACTAATAGTTGCATGTAAGTTGGAAAATCTTGGACTTCTCTTTATTGCTCCCTCAAATGAATGTTTCTCCGCGCCGTGCCTCGTTTGTCCTCCCTGGCTATGACTTTGCATTTACACAACCAACTATGACAGCAGTTGTCCGAGTGTTTCACATTCACCTACCCTAATGAAAATCAATAATTCAGCCCCGAGTACTGAGTTAATGTGTCAGCTTGACATGCAAGCGAATAGTCAGCTGTGGATAAGTGAACGCGCAACCATCCAGGCGCTGGAACATTGAATGAAACCTGGCAGTCTGGCTGGCTGACTGGCTGACTGACTCGCTGGATGCCTGTTACACGCTAGCGCTTCAGATTCTGCAGTAAAGCAGCATTCAAGAGCCATGTGTTTCAATTTTCTCCTTTCTCATATACAATTGCGTGTGTGTACGTGCGTATGTGTGAGCTCTCAAAGCGGCTACATGGGTGTGGAAATCGTTAGCGGTTGGTAAATAATACATCTTTACAGACATACGTGCGTATATTTTTTATTTATTTTTCATGAATGTAGGATTGTCGACAAAGTATTATCATTTCTTTGTATTTTGTGAATAAATATTATTCATGCGTAAATATTTTTAAATACAATACATGCTCACATATAATAGATTGTGTACTCATGACAAACAATTATGAAAAAATAAACAGCACGTTTTTGTTGTTCTATTGTGAAAGAGATATGAATTTATCGTATGAGATTCTTCATCTAAATATTATTTATTTTTATGTACAATTTTTGCGCAAATAGTTTGAAACTGTTTTATGGTTGATCTTTAGCTCCTAGACTACGACAACTAACAAACTGGTCAACTTCGATTATTTCTGTGATTTTATCGATACTTTCGATATTAACGACATTTTCTTTAATATCAAAAATTACTGAACGGTTCCAATATCGGCACCATAAACACCATTCACAATTTCAGCGGCCTGGCTTGCATTTTCGCCTTTTCACCTTTATCGAAGAAAAACTGGAAAGTGTATCAAATTTTCTCTTTGTTAACACCCTTTAACTCACAACTGAATGAAACAAACAAAGAACAGCAAACGATTTTTTTTAGTGTGAAACCTTGACAACGAGCATAAACTTTAAATTTTTTTATGGATACATTACGC
This sequence comes from Anastrepha fraterculus, assembly GCA_037575425.1. Lineage (NCBI taxonomy): Eukaryota > Metazoa > Arthropoda > Insecta > Diptera > Tephritidae > Anastrepha > Anastrepha fraterculus. The sequence goes on from JAYXIM010030668.1 coordinate 10,656, forward strand.
ATTTTTTCATTTAAACCCGTACCCCTACGATTTCTTATCATTTATATGCCGTTGCAAAATTATTAACAAAATACTATTTTTTTTATAAAAATATAGTTCATACCGCAACAAAATTATATAACGCTACGTTTCAAACTCTGTATAGAATTAAAAAAAAATTAATATCAACCGAACTTTTAACTTTTTAACCAAAATTATTAGAAGTTTTCTGGGTACTCGTACGCAGTTTCATAGCCCATTGAATTTTTGTATAATAAAATTTTTAAATTGACTACAAAATATCGTTGATTTTTGACATTTTGATGCTGAGGTTAATTAGTTAACTAATTTTATAATTTATATTTTTTTCTGCAAACCGGAAAAATTCAAAGTTTTTTAAACATATGACTTCGGCCTATTCTCAAAGTGTGATAGCCAAATGTCATCATTATATAACTTGCAGCCAATGACCAACCATATAAAATTACGAAAGTGAAGGTGGTTGGGCCACACACTGTGAAAAGGTTCAAGCTCTTGGTTGGAACCCTCAAAGAAGCCGCAAGAGGCGCCGAACTAAGACTACATCGAGATGATCGCTGTAGGAAGAAGTCGATGAATGCGTGAAATCGTGGATCGCACTAAAATGCTTGCCAAAAACAGGACCAGGTAGAAATGCTTTATAGAGGCTCTATGTTCAAATGAGAGATAAAGAAAATGATCATGCTGCTGAAACGTTTTTTTTTTTTTCATTTTCAAAAGTCTCGTAATATCCTTTTAAAGCAAGTAAAAAAGCTATATTTTTGGCAATACCCTTTTTTTTTAATTTTCAATAATATGTCTCACCAAAAAGGCGTTCGTTAGTCATACAAACATTTCTTAAAGGTACTTTTTCCAGTTCGTTTTAAGCAAATTCTTGACTTTGAAGTCGATAATTTGGTGAATTTGCTTGTGCTTATGCCGTCTAGTTGCTGCTGACATTTAAATTTTTTAAAGGCAGAAGCAACAAAAGGCAATGAAATAATCCTGAAATTGCATATTTAATACAAGATGACCCCAAATTAAGCATCCAATTTTGTTTTTGACTAAAACCTAAATAATTTTGAATAACTCAATAAACTACAAAAAATGGAAACCTTTATTTGGCATTAGTGTTTCTCAGTTTGTATACTGCTGCTGTCTACTTCAACAGTGTCAAATATGATTGATACAGGACGCAATTTGCAAAAGTAATAAATATTTCGACAGAATAATTAATTTTGCGCCACAAATTTCTTCTGCGGATAACTAAAAATTTTTGTGTAAAATAACAAAAGACGATTTATTTGGTTATTACAATAGTTTTTTATAGGTGGCAGTTCTAAATGAAAGTATGGTATATATTTTTTTTAAACAAGCTCCGTTCGATGGCAATAAGCGTTTAGTATGAGTTAGTATATTTGAATATCTTTTTACAATTAACTGCCGGTAGATGATAGTCTCACAAGCGGACTTTCGAGAAAAATGGAGGCGTATTGTGGAGGAGGTAATGGTCCACCCCGGGCTGTACTGCCAAGATATGTAGGTGGAAATTCCACATATTACATAATATTTTCACACATAATATTTCGAATATTTTGAAAATCTGGTAACACCAGAAACACAATGTGAACAATTTCTTTCTTATAAACTTATAATTAGTACAAAGTGACGCAAAATTAGTGATGTTGTTTTTGAAAATTTTTTTAGTTTTTATTTTACTAAATAAAGAAAATATTTTGAGTAAAGGAAGTCTCTATTTTGACCCTCACGCGATTCACTGCTTGTCTGTTTGTATACTGCAGCTGTCTAGTTCACAAGTGCCAATTATGATTGACGTACCACGTCATTTAAAAAATTACAAATCTTTCGATAGGGTGATTAATTTTGCGCCAGAATGAATATAGATGTTGGCAACTGTATATATAAGTAATTTATATAATATACTTTTTCCAAACACGTTCTGTTTCGATAGGGTGATTAATTTTGCGCCACAATGCATGTACATATATGTTGGCAACTCTACTTATAAGTAATTTATATATTTTTTCCAAACACGTTCTGTTTGATGGCAAAATGCATTTTGTATGAATTAATATATTTTAAACTTTTTTTGGAAAATTTTTGTCGATAGGTGAAAACCCTGCCAACATTTTTTAATATTTTTTACATTGCATATTTTAATGCATTTTTTGGGCAATACGGTTAATGTGGTGCATTTAACTTAATATACATAATTTTTAAATATTTCGAAAACCAGGCAACATCATTTTTCACATTTTTTCCTTATAAACTTATATTTAACGCAAAACGCTGTAAAATCAACTATTACTATACGTTCAGAACTTTCAAAAATCGATTTTTATACAGATTATTATTCCTTATAGTTTTAGGCGTATTTCTGTGGAAGTCAATTGTAAACCCATATGTAGATACAAAGTTATGGTAGAAAATGTAACTGCCCGACGAAAGTTTGATGCGCACAGGTAGCTGTCCTTCCTTCGAGGCACTTGAAAGTTTACTCGTTTTTCTCGAAAGTACTTTTCTGGCACGGTCTGCATGATAACTAACAGTTTTTAATATTTTTTGATGCAGTTTTTTTTTAATATTCGAAAGTGCGTTTTCTATAGATATCCAGCCGGATTTTTTATATTTTTATAAAAAAATTTTATAAACATAATGAAAGTGTGACATTTATGACGTAAAACGCATACTTTTTAAATGCCGTCAATTTAAAAATTTTGCGAAACTAAAAAATCCCGCTCGACAGTCTTTAAATACAACTTTATTTTAGAAGAAATGATGTAGACCGTGGAACAACTTTTTTTCATTGTACTTTGGGTCACGCGATTTTTATAAAATAATTTGTGTTAAGAAAAATTGAAATCCATTTTTTTATAAAGTTGAAGTGCTAATAAGCAATGCATAACATTTTTTTATATTTATTTATATTGTTATCCCTTCTACAAATAGTTTTTGACGCTGCTGGACGTATGTATGTAACCCTTTAACTTTGTTTTTAAACAATTTTTTTAACAACAACAAACGTGAGAGGTCATTTTTTAAAATAAAGTAACAGCCCAGCATGTCTCAGCGGATCAAAGATTCCAAACTTTTGTTATGTTTTTGGTCTTGATTCTATAGCCGAATTTTATGGGTATTTTTGATGAAACGTCGCTGCGGATGCTCTTTTAGTGGGCAAGTGTGACCTGTGCTTTCAGATAATACCAAAAGACATACATTTTCAATAGTGGACAAAAAGATCGACAATATAAGTAGAAGCTCGTAATTAACAGAAAAGCTCATCTGTCTATCTTACAAATACTCCAAAGGTCACATAAACTCTGTTACTTAATTCGTTTTCTTTTCTAAAATGAGTAGCAAGGGAATACAAAACGAAAAAATTTCGATTATTGCTTTGAAATCACGTGAAAAGAAGTACCATCTATCTACAATAATTTATTAGGACATATCGATTCTTGTTCTACGAGCCCACTTACACATAATCATTACACTTGCACAGACACTTTTTATGAGAATGCTCAGTATGCAGAACAAACTCTCACGCTATTAGGAAAAAAATAAAAGTATGAAAGTGGAGTGGAGAGAAGAGTTTGCTGCGCTGCATAGAAATGGTGCGATTAAATTTTCCCTCTGGCGCTGTGATAAATAAGTCATCGCTAAATAGCCGCGTAGCCTTCTGGCGGTGATATCAATTAGGGTGACTCAGAAAAGTGTCAGTGTTGACCCAACGTATTAATAGTACAGCTGCTGGCAACCACGAGTGAACACCATGTAACCTCTCTCAGCTCGAATTTTTACTTATGTCTTTTTTTTCTTTTGCTTTGCACTGCCTTCTATATTTTCTCATTAATAAGAGTAGCATCATTATTTATAAAAGCGAAAGTAGGTTATCACGTTTTTGTGACGAGCGCACAAAAAGGGTTAAACTAGCGCTCTTTAATTCACATACATCACATATCACCTTATGGTAATTTACTTTTTTTGAAATTCACTAATGCATTTATTGAACTATTAGTTATTTTTTGAAATTAAATTTATGAGAAAAGCAAAAAAGGTTTCAATACTCTTGTGTGCATTTTTAGGTAACAGAAACGATGACGTATACATAATATTAAACTAGGAAGAATACTGAGGGCTGCAAAAAAAATTGTTTGCACCCCTCTGCGCTCGAAACGCTTTGGGGGCACTGATTTTCATCGGCAAAAGGAAATGCAGAAAAAGGAACTCCTTTGCCACATTTACGAATTTACGCGCCACAAAACTTGCCGCAATGCGACGCTTCCAGGCATTAACCTCAATGGGAATTGAGGAAGCCAGTGAATTTGCGAGCTCTCTTTCACCAGCTGAGGACTACTTGCGCGCTTTTAAACTTATAAAAGTGGAAAAGTACTGATGTCTGAATGCAAATACTTGCACACACACATACATATACGCATACAATCATACATGCACACATACTTGCTGGCGGTTTTAAGTTGCAACACATCTGGCGCCTATGATTATGAGTGGGGATCCCAGTCACTAAGGCGTGTGAGCTCGAGTGCAAATAAATCTTTTCTATGAGCGCTTTTTCCTCAATGTTGGTTCGTTCGTATGTTCGTGTGTAATACATAGTGAGGTGTCATGAAATATGCGCACAATAAAAATGACTAAAGGAAATATTATTCTTAAGAAAGTGCCAGCGGCGTTTGTGCACATCACTATTACCTACGCTTGATTTATGCTCGCATTTTTTCTGAATTACGCTGCCGAACCGGGCGTGCCGTGCTGTCCCTACAGGTGTGTTTGTCTGTGGGTGTGCATGTGTTTGCTGATTGTGAATTGCCGCTGTCAGCTTGCCAGCTCAACTATTATAAATGGAATATTTTTTATGAGTTATTTATGGTTTCCCGTCTATAGAAGGCAGGCTGTTACTCCTTGGCGCCACAATTTTGTAGCGATTGTTATTAGCTGCGATATTGAACATTAGACCATGAATTTCAAATGGGTAGGCAATAAATTTAAGAATATTGAAAATTGACAAAATGAAGTAGCAGCTGCGCTTTTTATGGCTCAACAATGCAAACAGTTTGTGGAACAGTATATTTTTATAATGTTCTCTTTGTGCCTGGAGTCTCTTTCACAATTGCTTTTTCTAGGTTGATACATCTGTCAATTTTTTGGGGTATTCTGAAAAATGCGCTGGGTGGAACCAGTTGAGCGAAGAGTTTGTTTGGGTTTTGTAAAATATTTAATTTGTGAAAGCATAGAAAATATTAACAGTAGCCTGGTCAAACTGGTATGATGTTTTGATCCCAGGTAGGGATCAGTGGTTAAGTCTAGAGAACATATTAATGGGATTTCAGCACACTTTCTGCAAAGACGGATCCAAAACCAGTGATGGTAGTGGATCTGGAGGGTATAGGGTGGGCCATGTAAAATTTGCTTTTTGAATCGGCTAAACTAATCAATATTTTTTCAAACTTTTTTTTTATTTTGAAGATTGAACATTGTCATTTATGAATGAAATAATAAGATAATATCGTTCAAATGACTGCCACGACTGGCTTTACAGTAGGCCATTCGATCAACCCAATTTTTAAGCACATTTTCGATTGTATGGGCTCCAATTTCATGAATGGCAACTTCAATTTCGTCTTTTAAAGCATCAATCGTCTCTGGATGGTTCGCATAGCATTTGGCCTTAACGGCTCCCCACAAAAAATAGTCCAACGGGCTTAAATCACAGCTCCGAGGCGACCAATTGATATCGGAGTTTAGGCTGATTATTCGGTTGACAAGTTGCACCGTCCTGTTGAAACCAAATGTCGTTCATGTCATCCTTTTCAATTTTTGGAAACAACTCGTTAAGCATGTCACGGTAACGCTCGCCTTTTACTGTACCCGCGGCTCCTCGCTTATTTTCGAAAAAAATGGCCTGCTGATGCCGCCAGACCAAAAACCGCACCAAACAGTGACTCGTTGTGGATGCATTTGCTTCTCTACAGTAATGTGTGGATTTTCTAAGCCCCAAATCCGACAATTTTGCTTATTGACGTAGCCACCGATGTGAAAATCAGAAAAGAAGAAGAAGACTCACGACTTTGGAAATAAATTTTCAATATTTCCCAATTTTGTTCAAGCGTATAGCGTCCCGTTTCGTAAATGTCAAACCTTTAAGTAAATTATGAACACATTTGACATGTCATTTGTGTTACCATTCTTAAAAAAATAGGTGGTTCAAAAAGCAAACGCTATATGGCCCACCCTGTACTTACACGAAGACCCTAAGTACTCCTATGCCACAGCACAGATGGCCACGGTATTCTTTACGGAAGTTGGCACATACTTGAACTTGGCATACTGGATAATTGAGAAAAAGTGGCGGGGTAGCAGTATTTTAATTTGTAGTAACAGTCAAGCCGCACTAAAAGCCCTTGCTGCCCTTCGAAATTAGTCGGTGAATGTAAGATAAAACTGAATAGTGTTGCAAGACACAACAAAGTCAATCCTATTTGGGTGCCCGGATATTGTGGTATTACAGAAAACGAGTTAGCTGATAAACTGGCTAATGAAGGCTCTGCAAGCACACCTCTGGGCCCTCAACCCTTCTTAGGGGTAAATTTTGCGTCGGCTCGACTATGGGTTGACGACTTCATTAGGTCTACGCATAGAAGATGTTGGTATGAGTTGGGCTCCTGCAGAGTAACCAAGTGCTTTGTGAAAGATACAAACGGAAAATTAACGATATTTCTCTTAAAATTTAGTGCCAAGGATCTGAGAGTACTGGTGGGCACAACGCCTGTACCATGGGAGTCATTGCCGATCCCCCTGGCTATCCTGTTGTGAGAATTAGGACACTGCAGAGCTTTTTCTCTCTAGCAGTAGGGCGTTTTCTAGAATCAGATTTAGGCTGTTGTCTGAGTATAGATAAGGTTCATACTCTTATTCTTCCGGATCTCTTAAGATTCATCAATAAATAAAAAAAAAATGCTGGAAAGTGACTTCAAACCTATATAACCTAATCTATATTGTATCTATGCTGTCTTTCTATTCCTTCCACTGCAATCTGAGTGATTGGACTTGTCCAACGCCCGCAAAACTAATCTAATTTAATCTACCACCTGTCTATTCCCCTAACTTCTTCAATTCTTTTCATCTTTACTCTCGCAATAGAGTCGATTTTGGGAGGTGAGGATACGGTAGTAGTTTTACATTTTCGTCTTTACTATCAGTGAAGCTCTTTTCAGATTATATAATGCAGATGATATGCAATCTTTCTTTGACAACACCTTCCAGAGTCTGTACGCCTATGTGCTTTGCACTACGTTTTCACAAAAGTTCGTCTGGCTAGTGCGCTTTGACTCGCTTATCTCTCTATTATAAAGTGTTAAAGTTCTTCCATAATTGGGTCAGTTTGCAGGTCCTTGAACAGATGGAACAAATTAGAAACGTTTCTTCTAACTTTACTCTCCAGCCCATTTTTTCACCACGGTACATCACTAGTGAAACGTACTTTTCCAACAGGACAGCTGTCTTATTATCCATCAACAACTATTTTATTGAAAAACTCTGCTCTCTACTCAAGCTCTAACAAAATCTCAATAATTCTATGGAGCTTTCAATGCGATGGGTTTAAACTCGGGCGACCCCTGAATGGGAGAGTCCAGTGTGTTTTCCTGGAACTTATTAAAATGCCTTGTTTGAGAGGAATTCCTTCATTTTCAAGCCTATTTATCCTGAGATCTGACATCGGAGATTCATTGGAAACTTCCAACTTTTTCTAAAGCTTTCAACCGACTATTTTTATGGGCTCGTGTAGCAAATGTGTGCATGTGTGCTGAAATCATTCAATAATTTAGTTAATAGGAGTAAATTCAAGAAGCTACTCACCCCTCTAATTGGTGTCTTTGCACCAGGTCTCGTTGCAAATGTTGGCATCGCAGGCGAGTATCAACGATGGCTTCTTTCTATCGCAGTACTCTATTAGTTTACCGGCTAGTTCTGGCGTATGAGCTTCGTCTCCTAGCGTGCAGCGGTAGAAGAGCGATGCCGTATAGCTCCGTTGACCGTTACTTGAACTCTGACTATATATACATTATCCAACAATCAGTTAATAGCTCCATTGTTCTAAGATTTTCGTACCTAGTGTCCCAGCTTACTTGCATAATCTTCACTGCCAAGCCTTTTATGTGTACATTTATTTGTGCAACCTTAGGTCTGAAGTTATCATCTGAAGTCATAATCCGTAGTCTCGAAGTCATCATCCGTAGCTATTTCAAGCATCGTTAGATCGAATTCGTCGTTCGGTGGAAGGTTGATTTCTCCGACCATTTTGCTCATTCAGAGGCTACCATCTCCAAAACCTCTCTAATAATACAGAAGTTCCATCTGGTAGATGGTCTTTAGGCTAAACTTTCGGGAGCTTCAACAGCTGGAATATCCCTTATTGCCGTTAGTTTCCACCTCTTGTGCAGTTGTATTGGAAAGCTCATAAACTTTTATTGCATGAAACAGTAGTTTATATTTATTAACCTGCATAGATAAGTCATTCATCTCGATCACCAGTAGCTTTCTATCTTTGTTTCTCTGATTAGTATGTATGTCTCATTCTGGACGGCAATGAAGTGGGGAAGTTTCTTTATTTCCACCCTGGTCAATTTCAGTTGAACCAGCGTTGCTATATACACGCCAGATATCTTTTTTCCGAACGCGCGCTTATAACCTATTTTACTCATTCAACTTCAACCTATTACTCATTTTTTATCCTGATCATACGAGTAAGTTTAACCTCAGGACAGGATTGCGGCAGAGCGGCCAGTCATCAAATACCTTTAGCTAACACCCGGATTCCAGATCCAGATGCCATTTGGTACCTACTCCATTCAAACCTATTTTATGCCTCATTTTAATAAATTTGGTAGTCTGCCCAATATCTTAGAATTGGTTCCCACTCTTTGGATATCAAAGAACCTCCGGAGCTCTCAACACTACAACTTTCATTCCATTTATAGTAACCTTCTGTATTTTTGCAGTTGATTTGAGTTTTGGAGCCGTAACCTTTATCATTTCCCTTAGTTTAAAGGTATCTCAAGTACTCGTGAATGCCCTGCCTTACGGAAGGAGAAAATGTCCAGCCTGGGCAAACCAGTGTTCGAGAGTCTCGAGCAACTGTCTGGCTTAGACGTCAACAACCTAATAAAATTCATTTTCTTCCACAAACTGGTTAATGCTGTTAATGCTGTTAATAATCATTAAAAAAGTTAGTAGCGAGGATGTGGCAACAAAATGGTGTGGAAATGTTAATTGGATTCTGGATAAGTCACCACTTAAGCCAACCAACCAACACTTGGCTGCTCGAGGTAATTTGCATCTCTACTACTACTCAATTTTCGTTTACGCAGTTACCCTTGTTGTTTTTGCAAATCCATTGCCTCTGATACCCGTGGATATCAGGCTACAAGCTAGATTTAAATTACGAGCACCCCGGTATCTCTAGGAACCCTTCCCATTCCATGGTGATTGATTGATGAACACCCGAGCGCGGTTTGAGTGGTGGTATGGCTTGCAGTTGGGCGAAAAGTTTTGGTTCAGACTACCAAATCACTACTGTACATAGTCCCAATCAAAGAAGCAGTTCATTGGCTGATTACTTAGTTGCTTTAATAGTCAAGCGACAATTAGATCAATGAGCTTGTTGTTGACTCGTCCGAAATTATCCGAATACTTCGATATTCCTAGTTACGGAGGACTTAGCTAGACAAATGACTCAAGAGGTGGCTTCCGTTGAAAAACCTGTGGTCTGCTGCTGTGTCTACTCAAGAAGCCCTGGCCCGGATAGATCGAAGGCATTCGGGGGAATTTCAAGGATCACAAATCTACTGCTCTCAAATTTAGTGGGTATACTTTGCGTAGATTATCCGGGGAAACTCGGTAATGATTCGACTGGCAACCATAACTCACTTACCTGCGCCCTCCGTACGTTTATCCATTTTGATATTTTTAATGTGGATTGAAATGGTAACTTAGCATAGGAGAAAGTTGTATCAGGGGTATGCGTACGGAATTACTAGTCCATTGGCGGACTAGGATCGAGAAATATGGTCAAGTTTGATACGATGGCATCTGATACCAAAACTGAGCTTCCCGTTTAGACTTCGATAGGGGAATTTTTTTAAAGTTAAATTAAATACCTAAGGTGTTCAAAGCTACTCTATTACAAATTATTTTCAAGAGCCCTTGCTAATTAGGTTTTAATTGGGAAAAAGTTACAAATTAGTTATATCATTCAAACTAATTTCACACTTCAATTGAGGGGTAGAACTACATAGGAAGACTGAGAATGAAGAGTATTTTAAGAATTTTTGCAAAATGTTTAAATTTGTGCTCATGGGTGCCTTTCACATCTGTGTTTGTTTAAGAGTTTTGAATTTCATTTTACTATAAAATTTTAAAATGATGTTTCTAAAAATATAATAAGTTACCTTTGCGAAAAAAACGATTTCTTGAAAGTTGTAAAGAGATTTCCCATATAAAAGATTTTGGTATCTAGAAATAATGTAATTAAAAGCGCTTTAATAAACAAATTATATTAATAAAATCTATATATAAATAACACGTACATACACACGTACATTAAACGTTGAAACTTTACTGAAAGTACATAAGAAAAAAGAGCAAACACTTTTCTGATTTTAAAACATAAAAAATCATGTGACCCTTTCACCACAAACTCTCGTATATCAAGCTGAGAAAGATAAAAAATTGCTTACTTTAGTCAAGCCAAACTTTTTATGCAACATTTTCTGAAGTGGCTTATATTAAATAAAATATAGCCGCGCTATCATCACATAAAATTTTCATATGAAAATTTCGGCAAAAAACTTTGGGAAGAAAATAAAATAAATAAAATGAAACGCTACCAGCTAAAGATAAGAAACGGAATCATGTTTTATTATGCCAAAGGAAACAAAGTAAATAATAAAAGAAAACAACAGAAAACAAAAGGTAAACAAAGTAGAGGGCGAAATGAAGTCAAAGTCGGCAAACTAAAAAGGTAATATAAATAAAATCTAGGTAAGCGGCCGGCGGCGATGGCAAAGCAAGCTGACATCAACTTGACGACGAGTTGAACAAACAAAAGTTCGCGTATTATACCTATGTATGGATGTATGTATGTGAGTATGCATGTATATATGCATTTATGTGTGTATGCGCATATGAAAGAAAGTAAGTGCCACTTCGTATGTGTGTCTACCTACGCTGGTACCATACAAGGAAGGCCTGAACTATATATGTACATATAAGTAAATATAGGGTTATATAGGGTTACCAAAAAAGTTCTCCTAGATACTTAAGCACCTCATACTTATGTTATATGATGAATTTGGTTATGTGATATGATTTCAAAATTTAACCGTTTGCAAGATATTCGATTTTAAAGACTATTTAAAAAAATATATATTTTTTTCTGTACGCCCATTTTTTTATGTGTAAGTTCAAGGATTCAATTTTTTTTTTAGTTATAGTCAAAAGGTATGTAAATAAACAAACATTCAGATTCTGTTTAAGGTTCGCACCTCGGCCTCATAATCTTTTTTACTCTCTATACACTACAGTACCCCATCGAAACCCAGTTCCCTTATTACCCTTAAGACAGAGCTGAGTAGGACTGAGCGTATGTTCCTTTATTCTGGCTGCAATTGACCGAGATGTCTTAATCTTCTCCCCACTATTGCGTTACACTCAAGGTAAAGGTGTATTGGAGTCACCGTTGACTGGTCGCAGAAACGAAGCATATCCTGATCATGTGCAGATGACTACGCAGTCTGCAGTGACCTGTTTTTATTTTTTTGAAAAACTGAAATAAATATTTAGCTGTCCAAAAAAAAAAAAATACTTAAATAAAAGAAATAAACCGTAGATGGGTTGCGGATTCATCTTTCATAAGAAGCAAAAACAAAAAAATATATATAAAATTGAAATAAAAAATCTGAAATGAAAAACTTAACAATTCAAACACACACCTTTCCATCAAAACTAACATGCGTACAGGGCAACATGGTATACGGGCTGTGTACAGAGATCCATAGTTCCTTTGACTGTCAGGAAACAGTTCTCTGTGCCTTTCTCGATATCGAGGGAGCTTTCGACAACGCCTCTCATTAAGGGTATGTCGCGCACTAGAGAAGAGAAACATCCAGGGACCTATCTGCAGATGGATAGAGTCCCCGCTACAGACAAGGATAGCTGAAACCGCAGCAGCGGACAGTACTATCCAGCAAGAAACAAGTAAGAGATGCCTACATGGGGTGGTCTTATCCCCGCTCCTGTGGAGCCTAATAGTCGACGACCTGCTTTACTTGCTGACAAACTATGGAATCCGATGTCAGGGATAAGCGGATGACATGGAAATTATAGCGAGAGGCCGGCTCGAGAACACTCTTTGCGATATACTGCAAAGAGTTTTAAACCTGCCAAAAGATGGTGTGCTGGAGTGAGTCTGGATATAAATCCGTCCAAAACAGCTATCATTCCATTTACCAGCAAAAGAACATTACCAGGAATGAAAGAGATCAGCATAGATGGGGTTGCTATTGGTTTGGGCAGCGAAGTTAATTATCTTCGCCTTGTCCTGGATGCCAGGCTTAGTTGGAAGAGGTATGCTGATGCAACCTTGTACAAAGCAGCAAAGGCTCTTATGATCTGCAAACGTCTAGCAGGAAAATCTTGGAAATAGAAATTTCCGGAAATAGTGAATTGCTATTCTGAGTGGCTGTTTGGCGACATTCATGGCTCTATCGTTCTGTGAGATCAAATCCTCACTGGTACTTAAGTGTATCGAGATAATTAATCTACTAGGAGCGCACGATTGCATCCGATTAATTTGATTCCTTAAGACAGAGGTATGACTGGGAACGAAATAGCGGACGCGGTGGCGAGCCTCGCCTCTAATAGGACTCAAGCTATTCCTTGCTATGGGACAACACATCATCAAGGAGAAACTTAGGAGTAAAGAGCTAAGGGTAAGGGAGGTTTGCTCGCACCACACTATGGGGCTACGCCAGGCAAAATCCCCACTGGGGAATATAATCAAAAGAGATTTAAAAATCTCATAACCCTCCTTAAAGATAAACTAAGAATGCTCACGGGGGTTCTTGTAGTCGTTTCTGCGACCAATCTGTAATGCACATTCTCCTGTAATGCAGCGCAGAAAAGGTTGAGACATCTTGGTCAACTGCCGCTAGAAGAAAGACACATGCGCTTAATCCGACCCAACCCATCCTGAGTTTAATAAGGAAACTTTGTCTGGATGAGCAAAAAGACCATGGGATCGAAGTGCAAACCTCATAGTGAATCTAATCTAATCTAATAATTCAATCCTTTTCATTCATTATAATTTGCTCTCCACATGACTGCCACTATTCTTTTTACTAATCCTCATTACTTTCTTTACAACAAGGTGCACTAAATGGTCTTTCCATAGTATGCTGCTAGAAAATGTATCTTCAAGGGCTCTGCACTTGTCGAGAAATGACTGCTGCTAAGAAAACTATTTTTTATTATCCATATTTCTTATATCTATATTTTGAAGGCATTAACGACTGGCACGCTTTGTTAAACTCAGCCAAAATTACTTAAGTAGTTATCGTGCCAATCAAGAAGAAGAACAATGCTTTAAGGCCACATTGCTACTAATCGAACAAGACGGGGCGCAGGCGTGGTTTATGCCCTATGTTTCACGAGGGAAGGGATGCCGATGCAAAAAAAACTACGATTTGGTTTATTGACGTAACTGCTTAAGTGGAAATGTGCTTCGTCGCTCATGATGATTTTCGATTCAAAATGGTCCTCTTCGTTGTTGAGTTTGAGGATACCGTGACAGTAATTCACACATGACTGACGGTCAGCTGTCATTAACTGTTGCACTTTGTACGAAAATATGGAAAGTCTGTCAAAATTGTTGTGGGGTTCGTGTGATGATGCCCTAATTGTGTGACCCGTCGTCCTTATGACATTTCTTTGTGTTCAGCGACATCGGCAACCACAACCTCGATATTCCAGGACGAGCGACCACTCTGGTGGCAGCCACGCCAGGTTTTGTGCGATTCCAGCGTGATAGAGTCGAGCACTAAGCGCCGGAATATTTGCTAAGTTGACGCAGCACGATTGGGATATCAACGTCGATATATACCCTGCGCCAACACCACCGACCTATTATTGGTCAAAAAAATGTACACAAGTGTTCCACGCTCTTGAGGAGTATAGCGCTCCATTTGCTTGTCTGTTGGTATACTGCAGCTGTCTGGTTCGAAAGTGCCACCCTACAAAAATTCGACTACTTTTGCTGCAAAAGTGAAAACGTCTGAAATTTACACAGAGTTCAACTTTAACTTCGATTAACTTTTAAAGGAGTAAATTTATCGAAAAATTATAAGAGATCTTTTTTGTAGAGAGTTAAAATTGCCATCAGAATATGTGTTTTTCATAGCTGTAAATTAGCATACTAGAGAAAAAAAAGTTTATTCCAAAAAGTAGCAAAATCCTATTTTATGTAAATGGGAAATACATATATCGTGTTTGGGGCAAGGTTTATTCTAAATATTAGGAGCTGATTTTGATCTGATAATTTTTCTTAGACGGAAAACTAAAAGGTTAGGGGACGTCGCAAGAAAAATAATCAAATTGGTAAATAACGAACACCTTACTAATCATGGTGCTAAATTCACCAGATGCTGACCAGTTCGATATCTACTAGTGGATTTCGCTGCGGGGTTTTCGCAGAGTTATTGGTATGCGAGTGTGTGATTGTATGAGCAGCCATGTTTAATTTGAATTCAGCTCTAAGTGTATGTATGTATATGTAGGTGTACGTATGCGGACATTTACATATCCCCATAAAGTAATTCATAAGAAGAACTACAAATGGCAGAGCAAACTTAATGTGAATGTACAACAAGCACGCTTACATTTGCATTTTTGTTGTCACTCATTCATTCGGCACTCAATGCGCGCTATTCCATTATATTGCCGCCAAGCAAATACACGAAGGTGAATGCATGAATTGCCAATACACATAAATGAGTACAATTCTAGTGTGAGCGACTAAAAGGTACGCACACATGCACATACACACACACAGGTAGTTAATTTGTATGCAGGCAGTCAGTCATTTGCCCACACCAACAATGGATGCCATATTTATATTCATGCAATTTGCGTGCAGACATGCAACAAAACAAGACAATTGCGCACAAGCATATCCAGACATACGCACATACATACAAACATTTGCACTCATGCGGGTTTTGATGAGACATGAAGTCTGCCAGTGCTGGGTGACAAGGCGCTGGTTGCAGGGAACTCAAGTGACGGCGTGTTGCACGTGTTTAGCATTTCAAATGCCGCAAAGAGATTGAATCGTTCAAATAAGAGCGAAGAATACAAAGCAGACTACAGAACAATAACAAATAACAATATTAAGCACACACATACACACGCACACACTAACAACAATTTACAACCGTAATGCAATTGAAAAAAAGTAGAAATGTTGCAAAAATACAATCAATGACAGCAACAATGTTGCAAAGCAACCGAGCAATAAATGGGGCATGGCGCTTGTGCTTGAAAACCAGCTGAAGTACGACCGACTGTGCAGCGGAAAAGTGCTTTGCATACCACATAAAAACTTTGTATGCATACATGCGGATGTACGTCTAGCTTAATAGCACAATGACAACAACAAGAAAGCGAAAAATGTTATGTTTTGGTTATGCGAGCGATACGAATATTATGCCTGTGAATGCACACTTGCAATTAAAGTTAAAGTAAAATTTTACCCGATATGACATTTGATTGGGAATTTTAAGTGGTTATGTGAGAAAGTGAAATACTTCAAAGCCGAGGATATACTTCAAACTCGAGGTAGGTAGGTCTAGTGGTGACCAATTGACGCACCTAGGCCTGCTGTAGGTGCATCGCGATATTACCAGGGCTGTTCCCCCTCCTCACTCTACAGTGTCCTCATTGAACCTAACTGTGGCTTTAATGTATCTAAAAAACTTTGTTGGCTAATTCTGCAAAATTATTCAACGCACTTTTTGCTAGAATATTGAACCCAGAGCCTTGCACCGGCATAGAAAGTGTTCTCATTCTCTTCTTTTTCTTCAATGTCTTTACAGCTTCTGCAGTAGTCGTTGTAGGGTGCTCCCAATCTGCTGGCATGCCTGCCTATAAGCGATGCCCTGTTAGAACCCCAAAAATAATTATCACGCCCTTCCCGTTAAGTTTCACCAGTCGGCTTGTGTGACCCATATGCCATTCTGGCCACGTCATCCTGCTTGTTGCATAGGTCAAGGACTGGGGAGTACAGGTAGTACATAGTCTGCGCGTTGACAGATTTGATGGTGTCTTTCTAATAATAGCTTACAAGTTGCTAGAGGTAGATACGAGTATGCAGATATGTTTACTTCATCTGGTTGGATCGGTACTTCTTGCTACTTCAACTGCTTTGAAGTTACCTTCTATGCGCCAGTGACTCGGTAGCCAGAGCAAGTTGTTAAGTATTTTAATAGTTCTGTTAAAACGTCGATGCATTCTTCTACTGCCTTCGAGGTAATGTTGCATGATTGTGGCGATTTTCTGGACAATTGGCTATCTGAATATATATTTATTTCTCTTGTAGTGGGGCCTCCCCTGATAGCCAGAGTTTCAGCTTGAAATACACTACAATGTTCCAGTAACAGGAAGGAAATGTTGGCACTAATCTTATCATAGTGAAGCCTTCGCCTACGTGTTCATTGAGCTTGCAACCATCAGTATCGATACTGACTCCACTTCTATTGTCCATTACCCCTTTGTTCCATTCTTCTCTCGTTGGAAAAGTTGTGGTAAAGGATGTATTTAAGTGTAGTTCTGTTGAGTTAGAAAATTCTGTTGTATGGGGTATAAGGGGGAATTGGCCTAGTATTTTTGTGAGCCCCTTTCTGTTAGTGGCTAAGTGAGAAGATTTCCTTAACCTGAGTGCCAATTTTTCCGCTAGTTGTTTGCGGTGGACCTCAATCGGTACTAGATGCAGTAGGAAATTTATCGCTGCCGAGTATATATGTATATATATGTATGTATGTAAAAAATATATATATATACGCCAAAAACGATGATGGTCGAGATTCAACAGAATATTTACAAATTCTTTTTCAGTTCCCTCTACAGTTGTGAATCTTTTGAAAGCGAGAAAAACGAAGATGGAAAATTAACTATAGATTATGTGACTTCCCATCCTCATGTACACATCGATCTACCTTTCGTTAGCTTTTTATGAGTCTTAATTTTTTACAGAACCTACCCACACACTATATTTTAGTTCTCTCATATCTTCCATCAGTACGCCATTCCGCCTTGATCTTAGTCTGCCTCGCCAATTATTAGCAAGTGCCTTAGTTGTTGTTACTTAGTAGCACTAATTGCAAATATACTTATATATTAATATAAAAATATAAATATTAATTCAACGATTGCTTTAATTTGAGCAGAGTAGAAACAGACCAACAAACTGATAGACACCTGATTTGTATCTTCCGGCTGTGCATACACCTCGTAAATCAACAACTAAAATACTTGGACTTGTTTATAAGTTTTGACCATTTATTTATTTTTTATTTAATATAATAGTTATAATTTTTTTATGATTTTATGTTATAATTAATTATTTTTAATTATTTGTTTTATAGTTTTTTTTTTTATAATCCTCTTTCGTCGGAAAAATGATCTGACCCTTACGAGTAAACTCTTTTCCCCCTTCAATGTCGATTCCTCTTAAGACTCATTTCATTAAAGGGGATGCATACTGCCCAAGCAGCTGAATGATGCAAGACGAATTCTGTGTCAGCGCCAGTTAAAATACTTTTCCTTGCCTGAGCAACAAAAGGTAATTCCCTAGCGACGACTCTTATTCTTCGTGTGCGTGTTTCGCTCATACAGGTAAACTTCACCGACCATTACTGCGAATCAAAACGATTGTTTAAATGGATTTGAAAACAATTGACTAGCGTATATTCCAATTATTCGCGTGCACGGATCCTACAGAAACCACATAAATCCAAGTTTCAAACTTTGTGTAGCTTTAAAAAAAATTCTATTAAGTTTCACGAAAATTTCACGCTTTTTCAACATAATTTCTAGAAATATTTTGAGTACGTAGTTGCATAGTGAATTGCTGTCCCTGGAAATATTTTTCAGATTTTCGAGAAAAAAAACCGACAATTAAATGTTAAAAAAAAATCTAAATTTGTGAAAAAGGAGAATCCTTCGACCAGGCACGAGGTTTTTATGTTTTTCAAAATCAGTATAAATTTTACTGCATCTACCAAGCGGGTTTTAAGTTACAGTGATCTTCTCTTCTTAATTGGCACGATAACCGCTTACGCGATTTTGGCCGAGTTTCACAATGCGCGCCAGTCGTTTCCTTCTCGTACTAACCGGCGCCAATCGGACTTACTAAGCGAAGCCAAGTCCTTCTCCACCTGATCTTTCCAATGCAGAGGACGCCTTTCTCTTCCTCTACTACTACCAGCTGGCACCGCATCGAATACTTTAAGAGCCGGAGCGTTTGTATTCATTAGAGCGACATGATCCAGCCAAGGTAGCCGCTGGATCTATATTCGCTGCGCTATGTCTATGGCGTCGTAAAGCTCATACAGCTCATCGTTCCATCGCCTGCGGTACTCGCCGTTACCAACGTGCAAATGTCCAAAAATCTTACGCATAATCTTTCTCTCAAACACTCCAAGCGTCGATTCATCGGATGTTGTCATCGTCCATGCCTCTGCGCCATACGTTAGGACGGGAATGATAAGAGTCTTGTAGAGTGTTAGTTTTGTTCGTCGAGAGAGGACTTTACAACTCAATTGCCTACTTAGTCCAAAGTAGCACTTGTTGGCAAGAGAGATTCTAACTGTCAACAGTGGCGTGGGTGCCGATACACGAGTGCGCCGACTGTTTGTCTGATAACAGGAGGTACTTCGTTTTGTCCTCGTTAACCACCAGACCCATTCGCTTTGCCTCTTTATCCAATTTGGAGAAGGCAGAACTAACAGCATGGTTGTTAAGGCCGATGATATCAATATCATCCATATACGCCAACAATCATACGCTCTTATAAAAAATTGTGCCTGAGCGATTAAGTTCTGCGGCTCATACGATCCTCTCCAACATCAGGTTAAAGAAGTCTCACGACAGCGAGTCACCCTGTCTAAAACCTCGTTTGGTATCAAACGGCTCGGAGTGCTGCTGGTGTTGAGCCAATTCTGACAGTGCTGCTGGTGTTGAGCCACGTCATCTTGCATAGCCGTATTAGTTTTGCGGGGATACCAAACATCCGACATCGTTGCATACAGGAAACTCTTTTTCGTACTGTCGAATGCAGCTTTGAAGTCGGCGAAAAGATGGTGTGTGTCGATTCTCTTTTCATGGGTATTTTCCAAAATTTGGCGTATTGTGAATATTTTATCGATGGTAGACTTTCCAGGTCTAAAGTCTGA
The DNA here is from genome assembly GCA_037575425.1 of Anastrepha fraterculus. NCBI lineage: Eukaryota > Metazoa > Arthropoda > Insecta > Diptera > Tephritidae > Anastrepha > Anastrepha fraterculus. Next base: position 30,194 of record JAYXIM010030668.1, read on the forward strand.
TAAGGATAAGATAAGAAGACTAATCCCACGGTAATTGGCACAGATTGCAGGATCGCCCTTCTTATGGATTGGGCAGAGCACACTTAAGTTCCAATCGGTAGGCAAGTTTTCATCCCACCATATTTTGCATAGAAGCAGATGCATGCCCCTTACCAGCTCCTCGCTGTCATGTTTGAATAGCTCAGCCGGCAGTCCGTCGGCCCTGTGGCTTTGTTGTTCTTCAGCCGCGTTATCTAACCTCGTCATGATCGGGTAGCGGAACCACAATTCCGTCGTCAACGATTGGGGTATCGGGATCTACACATTCTCGGTGACATGCGCAGCTGTCATTGTTTAATAGGTTCGAGAAGTGTTCCCTCCATAATTTAAGATTGTTCTGTACGTCAGTCACCAGATCGCCGTCTTTGTTCTTACAGGAAAACACCCCGGTCTTAAAACCTTCTGTAAGCCGCCGTACTTTTTGGTAGAATTTTCGGCCGTTGTTCCTATTGGCCAGCATCTCAAATTCCTTGCATTCACGTATTTCGGCCTCTTGTTTCTTCTTTCCGATAATACGTCTCTCTTCCTTTCTTAGTTAGAGTGATCACCAGGTGTGATCAAAAAACATAGTTTGGGAACAACGCATTTAAAGTTGTGCTATTGAGCTCCGGAGCGCCCGAGCGCCCTTTGTTAATTGTTGAATAACTCGAAAAGTATTAGTCGGATTCACTTCAAATTTTCACACAATATTTTGAAGATATTATACTTAAAAATATGCAAAAAAAATCCCATTTTTGAAAATTCTGACTACCCCTAACCCCATAAAAAAATGTTGAACATTCAATATGTGGAGAATTTGAGTTGACTGGCTAAATACAAGAAATAAAAAACATTTAAAGATATGAAAATAGTACACGTTTTTCCTGACTGTTTAATTGAAAATAGCGCTGATGTCAGATAGAGCATTAAAGCAAATCATTATGGTTAGTTATGGAGTTCGATATCGATATATGTAGGTTGATAATTTTTTCTTCTTACAGTTTATAGAGAATGAAATTGGTGAGTACTTAGAAACATGTCAAGCAATTCATTTTGCAACATTTTGAAGTAGTATTTCTAGAAGAAAAATCTAGACCAATATGATTTGAAAGCAAATTAAATTCTCTCCAAGTTCTATAAATCGGAGCACTGGAAGCATAATTAGTTTTAAGCACTCCTAACTAGAAAATATCACGATTTTGTAAGCTTCGCTGAGGAATATTAAGAATAATTTTCTCGATTAGCGAGGGGGCCAATCGCTGCACTCATCAAACCGAAAACGAAAGTATGGAAGAGAATAGTCCTCCTACTGTCTAGTTATTTTAGGTTAATGAGCGAGCACCGACGTTTATACATAGGATGGAATTGGATTACTGAAATTCAAAAAACGCAAAGCATAACGCACAAAGGCTTTATGAAGACGATCAAGCCTACTAATATGAAAAGCATAATATGGTATTATATCTATAGTCAAATACCACACAAAGATCAATCATTTCATTTGGATTAGATAAACTGGAATCGCCAACGTGGATGGAAAGGGTATAAGAGAGCACGATTTAGAATAAGAGAATAAAAACATTTTAGGTTAGGTTAGGTTAGGTTTGGCAGCCTCATCGCACATAGGGACAGAGATGCCACTTAGACTACGAAATGGCTGCGCTATATTTGCCCTTCCCGATTGAACCAACCTGAGATTTGGGTAAAGCGTAAAATGTTGCTAATACCTAAAGTGTATAGATTATCTATATTCATTAAGAAGTAGGATTTTAAAAATCGGTTCCTGCTTCTAGCTAGCATGCCGGGCATATGAAAAAAAGGTGTTGAATTTTTTCCAACTCCCCCTCATTCCTACAGCTACGACGGAAATCATGCATGTAAACGCCTAATCGTTTTGCGTGATTTCCTATCAGACAATGTCCTGTGAGAATCCCTACTAAGATCCTTATTTGAAGTCTACTCAATTATATATTATAATATTGTTGGATAGACATTAATTTCGCCTAGGCCATGCTTGCTTATCAATTTTAAAGGCATTGGCACTAACCCATCTTTGATTACAAAATTTATTAATGCGTCCATAACAAGTCAGCCCGGCTGTTTGATAGAGTGCAGATATCTTTTTATGATATTCTGTTTATCTCTAACCATCTGAAGGCTTGCTTATATTTAAATTTAAATTATTTCTTTAATACATTTTGTAAGAGTGGAGTGAAATTCTATAGCCCTTAATTTAGGTATTAAAACCATGCGGGCCATCTTATGAAATGCTTTTGAAAAGTCTGTGTGCACAGTGTGAACATGAACTTTATTTGGAAAAGCTGGTATAAAATATTCAGAAAACACTGTCAGACTTGAAACAGCTGATCTTATTCTCCTGAAACCATGTTGGTCTACAGATATTGAACGATTACCTGAAAAATAAATTTTATCTTTCACTCGATGGTTCCCAGACAGGTCGGCAGTTAAGTGATCTCACCCAAATGACCATTCTTAAAAATCCTTACGCCCAAGATCAGCTAACCTAAACCTCGCTGCTTGAATTTTGTAGGTTTGCTAGAAGAAATATGAAGCAGAAACGTACACCGAAACTTAAAACTAAACTCAACTAACGCGAGTTGGGAAAATGTGCACGGGAATTATTTGGAAAAAACAGCGTTAAAAAAAAAAAAAAAACCAAATCAAGAACACCAAAAGAGAGCTAAAACCTTTGTTTATATCAAAATTACTGTTGGCAGTCGAATGGGAAATCTTTGAAAAGGAAGCGCAGAATCGTATTGGCTCGCTGTTAATTATCTTAACCCTTTACCGCATATGAGCCCATATATGGTATTGCAGTTTTGATGGAATTTTATTATAATAAAAGAATTCAAGGTTTTTTTAATCCATCAAATAAATATTTAGCAATAATAAAACGCAAAAAACAAAAATTCAATGATTTTGTGTAATTTCGAAATAACCTCACTTTTGTGTAAATGGGTGAAAAAGTAGAACTGAAGTGCGAGTCATGCATTTTCAGAAAAGGATAAAAGAGTAAAACGTAAGTACTTAAAAAAAAAAAATATATATTTTTATGGAGTCGATATACCTACTCATCTTTCTCATCGGGTACTAATTTTTCCGCTTTTCAACTGTTTTCTATAATTTAAAACGAGATTTTTTAATATAATTCGGCAAGAAAACCAAAATATGAAAATTTTTCATTATTTGTTATAATATGTCTTACTGATAATTAACTAAAGTTATTGCCACCGTGAAAAATTTTTTTTAGTTTTTTTTAATTCATGCAGTAGAGAGTTAAATTCGCGTGGCCGTAACAAATAATCTAAATTTGTACTGTTATTGAAGCTATAAAATGTCTATGTGCACGATAAAACTATAAAAAATACTCTGCGTAACTTCCGTGAAAAAAAAACTGAGGCAGCTCCCTCATTTAGTGAATTGGATTGTATTTTCGATAACGTTTTTGAACTCTTCTTACAATTTTAGAACTTTACGCAGTATTTACTTTAGATGTTTGTTTTGTTCGCTAGTAGAAATATAAATGACGACTACCTTTTGGTAAAATAGCTAACTTTGAAAATAAATGCCATTTCAATGAAATGTCATTGCCATGCGGACGACCATTTGCGCCGTAGTCGACTGGTTTGGGCGTGACTGCCATTCGGTTGCAGTTTACATCAAATAATTTTTTATTTTTTATTATTGGTTCGTAGGGCACTATGACTTCTAATTTGGTATATTGTGCTTGACTGCGAGCCTATAATTGGAGGCTCTTAATTAATTTATGAAGTTATTTAGGATTCTTGTCTTTGTTTTTTGGAGCGGTCGCCCTTCGGTGGAGAATGGGTAGATTTTTGTCATATAAAAACTTTGGATAAATGCCAATATTGGAACCTCCATCTGTAGGACAACATCAAGACGCACATCACAAATAGAAGAAGGAGTTTGACCAAACCCCTAACTGAGGTGTACGCGCCAAATACTTATTTTGCATCACGGCATACGAGTACATCACCATAAGCTCGCCCAGTTACCTACATAAATAAGGATGTAAGCGCCAATTGTGTATATACAATATACGAGGTGTGTTCAAAAAGTATCGATGCCGTCTTTATCTCGTCAATCGTAGCGTAGCGTCGGCCTTTCATGGGCCTCTTCAGTTTCGGGAACAAGAAAAAATCACAGGGGGCCAGATCTGGGGAAAATGGTGGCTCTGGTCTCATTAGTATGTTGTTTTTGGCCAAAAAGTCGCTCACAAGCAACGATTTGTGAGCAGGGGCGTTATCGTGATGCAAGAGCCAATTTTTGTTCTTCCACAAATCCAGGCGCTTCTGGTGGATTACTTCGCGCAAATTGCGCATTAGGTTGGGTTAGGTTAGCCTGGTTGGCAATAAGCCACGCATAGACCTTTTGGTCCCTAGCGATACCAGATGGAGACCGACCTCTATGAATACCTAAAGTAGACATCATGTAGGATGTCAGCGCTTTTGGCGAATCTAAGTAGGGCTGGGAGCTCCGCTTTTGGGGCTCCCAGGCATCTTAGTCGCGTTTTTGATAATGCCGGACAAACGCACAGAAGGTGTTCTAAAGTCTCCTCAACATCCTCTCTGCATTTGTCCGTGTTAGCAATCCCTATCTTGTACACATGTGCAGCCAATAGATTGTGACCTGTTAGCATACCTATGATAGTTCTGCATTCCTTTCGCGAGAGTGTAAGTACGAATTGAGTCAGTTTTTTGTCGTTAGTTCTACACATGACTTTTGCTGTTTTGCATGTGGTCAGGTTAGTCCACCTAGCTTCCACTCGCCTTTTCATATTGTCGTCCATTTCATTGTATATTGTATTTTGCGATTTTGGTATGTCATTCTCTTGCTCAAAAGGTAGTCTAACAGCACTTTTTGCTATCTCATCTACTATTTCGTTCCCCATAATGCCTTTGTGACCAGGTACCCAGTAGATATGCAGCCTACTGTTTCCGGCTAGCCTTTCTATGGCCTCCCTGCTCCGTCGAACATTTTTGGACTTAATACAATATGAGCTTATTGCTCTTATTGCTGCTTGACTATCCACGTATATATTAATTGTTGAGTTCCTTTTTGTTGTAGTGTAGGCTAGCTCCGCGGCTTTCCCCACAGCAAAAACTTCCGCTTATAAAATACTGCTGTGGTCTGGCAGCTTGATAGGCTGAATTATTCCTAGTTTTGACCGAAGGTTCTGCCTGTGACCGAAGGTTCTGCAGGTGAATACCCCCGCAGCCATTAGCCTCCTCGCTGATTTCGCTGCCAGGTTTTCCGCCATGAGGTCAATAGGTGGCATGCTGAGTATCATTTCCAGCGCCGCCGTTGGAGTTGCTTTCATCGCTCCTATTATGCACAGAGCAGCGAGTCGTTGAATCCTTTCCAATGACATTAATTATGTCTGTTTTCTTGTTGCAGTCCACCATACTAAGGCTCTCCTCAACGTTGTGCTTCCACATCAATTTGCTGTCCAGTATTACTCCGAGGTACCTCGCATAATCTTTGAGAAGTAGTTCCTTGTTGCCTAGCTTCGGGAGATTTCCCGCCGGAACTTTGTACTGCCTGGTAAAAAGTACCACGTCCGTTTTTCCCGCGTTTATTCCTAGCCCTGCGCGAGATGCCCATTGGTGTATCGTTTTGAGAGTGTTGGTCATCATATTACTGATGGTGTCCAGGTACTTTCCCGTAACTACTATAGCTATGTCATCGGCATATGCCACTAGTTTTGGTGCCCCTCCGTCAAGTTTCTTAAGGATTTCATTTGCTACAAGTAACCATAATAGCGGTGATAGTACCCCACCTTGCGGAGTACCTCTGCATGCATATTTGGTGACGCTCGCATCGTTTCACTCCGCTCTTATCTTTCTGCTAGCTAATAGCTGCCTTATCCATAGATAAACCGCGGGTTGCACATTAAGTGACTCTATGCTATTTAAAATAGCATCTTTTGTCACGTTGTTAAGGGCCCCTGATATATCTAGAAATACTCCTAGAGCATACTACTTATATTCTAACGCCTTCTAACGTGCTGACTAGGTCTTCTAGAGAGTCCTCACAGCTGTCAGCCCACTCACCGTTAATTTTTCGTATTGTTCTGAGCAACGAGAATATACTTTGAACATAAGCAAACTATTAAGAGAAGTAATTTCCAAATATAAAAAAATCAAATTGCGCATTACTTGCAGATAATATTCCTTATTGACCGTTTTACCCTGTGGCAAGAACTCATGATGCACAACGCCCCTGCAATCGAAGAAAACGGTAAACAAAACTTTTACTCTAACTTTTTCATGCCCCAATCATTAAAAAAATCGAATGGCACGAGCCAATCGATATGTCTAGGTGCTCAGCAACTTCTCTAACGGTGGTTCAACGATTGGGCAATACCATTTTCTTCATCTCATCAATTTTTTCGTCTGTTGTTGAAGTGCTCGGACGTCCGGAACGCTTTTCGTCGTTCACATCTTCTCTGCTTTCTGAGAACATTTTGTACCATCGATAAACGTTGCTTTGGTCCAAAGTAGCTTCTCCATATGATACAGTCAACATTCAGGATTCCACCCGCGCACTTAATTTCGTTTTTCACACAAAATTTGATACAGGTTCCTTGATCCATCTTTTTGAATAGGTAAAAATCGAAGACTAGCCGAAACACGTGCAAGCACAGCAACTGTCAACAATTAACTAAACATTTAAAATGACCGAACTCGTCGGCATGAGTGAGAGACATGAGAACCAACATATCGCCACAAAAGAATCGAATTTCGAATATACGTAACCTGCGAAAATATATAATTCGTGATACTTTTTGAACACACCTCATGTATCTGTCGGGTGTTTTTTCAAAACTTCAAAACTCAAAATGAGAATATAAAAAATAAATATTGTTGGAATGAGTTTTATTCATTATAATCTGGTAGATAATTTCAAACAAAAATTCAGTCAGCATGCCTCAATAGTGCACACCATTTACCTTAACGGCACACCATTTACCAAAATCGGTAATTTTTTAAACATATTTTTAAAGGTGATAAAATAATTATATTAATTAGAAACTTTAACACAACTTTATTTAACCTTTTAAGAGTACAAAAAAAAATTTTTTTTTATTTTTTTTTTTTTCAAAATAGCGGCTGCTCCATTTATCACTCTTAATCTATCGATCTGAAACAAAAAAATAAAAGTGATTTCTTTTTATGAAATATTAACGGAAAGGATGAACCTTTAAAATTAAAAAAAAAGTATAAAATTAATTATGAAATAAGCCTTTCAAAAAAAAGTCAGAATTTAGGGCTATTTTATTGACATTTTTAACCCCCAAAAAGTAATTTATCAACTCGAAATGTCTAAAGTTTTTGGTTCATCCTTCCGGTAGTAACATACAAAAAGGCCTCACCAAATTTCAAACAAATCGGTCGATAACTTTTTGAGTTACAACACGAGCAGTTTTTAAAAAAGTCGTTTCGAAATAATTCAGTTTAAAGTTTGAGGTACAGGAGCGCGCGGACCGCTCTCTACCTAGTTAGTGGGCTGTAGAAGCCATAATATTGAGAATTTCGAGATGAAAATTTCACAGTATATTCCTAAGATACTATATTTTCAAGTTATCGAAAAACAAAAAAATCGATTTTTTGAGACTTCCACATGAGGCTCCCCCTTAAAGACATATTCGCCGCATTGGCGCATAGATGAGCTTCGGGAACATATTTTATTTTTTTAAGTAAATTTCTACAATTTGTAAATATTTTTCTTCCATGTCTCACTGAACTGTTATATCAACACAGTTTGCCATTCTCACTTATCAAACATCATAGTTATCGATATCGACAGGTGCTCATGCAGCTAAAAAGTGCATCCGATATATAAGTAATCCTTGTGGATTAGCGGAGTAAGTTGATTCCATTTTCTTGCTCAAGTACACACATGAGGCTTATATATAACCTTAACCAGCATGCACTCGACCGAGTAGGTTGGGTTGCTTACAAAAATAATCCAAAGAATAAAAAAACACTTCCTTATACTCACACATCTACATACATATATATACAGATATGCAGGCTCACTCAAAGAGCCATTAAAATTCCACTTATGTACAATTACCAAGGTCAAAATGTTGCCATCTCAGCCGCAACCATCAATGCCGCCACCGCTGACATCAAAACAAGTTTTAAAGGCGGCCGCACTTACAAGTAAACCTCAATCAAATGCAAATAGGTCACACATACTTACATATATACACGCACAAATTCGTACTATATCTTTCTACATAGCTAACGAACGATACCTTCGCCTACTTCTTTTTTCATATCAAGGATATTTTTTCCTTTTTGCATCTAATTTTGCTGCTGCACGACGCGCGTCAGCGCCAAAAGTACCAGCAAATGCCACAAAATGAGTTCAAAGGCTTTATAAACTCCCACAGCGCTGCGGCATACACTCAGGCGTATACCCGTTGTAGTTTGCAGATTTATTCTGTCAAAAGCCAAAAACCGAAGGGTAATGTGTGTAGGTGTGCACGTACGAAGAAACAAAAGTACAAAAATGTATGTAGAAAATAAAGTAACTGCGTTCAGCCATTAATATAAAACAAACCCAGTAAATCGTTGAGAAAAACGTAATACTATTTTCGGTTACTTTGACAACCTGCAGAGTTTAAACAGCACGTCTGTGGGTGGTATATCTGACTGGATATGTTGTTGGACTAATGCTTGGCGGTATTGGGAATATTTTCCTTTCCTGGTTATCGCAAAGGACTCTCGTAGTTTTAAAATAATAAACAGTTAAACAGCAACTCACCTATCCAAATTCATTTACTAGAAAAAAAAATGTTTGAAAATCTATATTATTTTCGCCTTGGTTTAAAAGAGATTCACAAATTTCTATATGTAAATTTTTACTTCTAAAATGCTGCTGTTTTGAAATCAAATTTAAATAAATCAGCTAAGGATGTTAGATTTACAAGGTCTGGTCATCGACTATGGTGAACAAGAAAATTGTAAGGGGAACTTCGGCAGCCGAAATGTGCACGATAATTTCACACACTCGTTCAATCAATCGTTGTTCTGATAGCGACGAAATGTCATTGGTTGATTTTTTTGTATACCACCAACACTGGCACAGCCCATGTGACGTCAGCTCATCAGCTGATGCTGACAAACTCACTCGGAGTCGAAAGAGTCTGTTAAAAAACACAGTTCGAAAAATCTTCTCTCCATGTAAATCAACAACTGCGCGGATTCTAGGAGAAGGCTGGAGAACGGGTTGTCTTTTTTTTGTTTTTTTATATGTATGTTGAGGTAATCTGTGAAACCACTAAGCTAAAACCGCATATGTTCTGAAAACTTGTTCACTTACAAAAAGCTGGAATATTCCTGCGTGTTATAAGGCTATATACAGGATGTTAGGTGCCCGAATTATGTTTTCAATTTAAAATTTCTCCTTAATCGCGGAAAATATGAGCGGTGAGGTCGTTATTCGTGCGCTGTGGGTGGGTAAACAAAGTACATTCGCAATCGAAGCCTATTTCACAGCCAATGATTCGTGTACAACTTCTCGTCGCTGATTTTGTTCACGTTACAATATTCGACGTTTATGTGATGTCCCAAGGAAATAGTTGAGTAGTTCATTGATGCGACGGTACCGGGCAACAAATTCGTTGGCAAACAGTCCACGTCCGCGGAGGCCAGCCGGACATTAAGAATAAATAAAAATATTGAATTCGTAAAAGCAGCTATGTATTGTACTGAAGCTGAAGGTTTTTAGAAATAGCACATGAAGAATTAAGGCGCCGCCTCTTCTGTGCATTCCTGAGTTGTGCAATGCCCATTTTAGAACAGTCAGGGGTATGCCGATGACCGGGTGGGAGACCTCGAGACCAATTCAGTCGACCACTTCCTAGCAAACCCATCAACAACTTCATTTGCCTCTATGTTCCTATGTTCTGGAATCCAGATAAGAGAAATGTTGTCCGTACACCCAAGAGATGTGATATCCTCCTTACAAGAATTGGCTAGTTTGATTCTGCACCATAGCGTTGTCGGAGTCTTAAGTATCGGAAAAAATGTTAATATCTCCGTCGCTCCCGCGTTTCCTAAGCATTCTGCTTGCCTGCAGGATTGCAAAGGCTTCTGCCTGAAAAACGCAAACAGTATTCGGCAACTTTATGGAGACATTCGATTTTCGACTTTTTTGTTGGGTTGGTACGCATGTCCGGAATATAAATTGTTAGGTTGTGGAATAAGTTCGTAGCGTTTTTAAATTTTCTTGTATTTTTCAATGATTTGATTGCTGTTTGGCAACGGATAAGTATCCATTCGATAGAATCCTTTTTGCTCTACAAAACTATGTTGATTCTATTTTTGAGTTGTTCAATTATTTTATTAGTTTTGAGGCTTAGAGACGGAACACTCAGGAGGCAAAAATCAACATTCTCCCCTTATACTCTTCTTTGCTTTTTATCGAGGTCAAAAAGTTTCCGAATCGGCCCGGGACATTTGCGACGTGTATGAAGAAGGTGTGATAGGTGAGTCTACAGCACGGAAATTCAAAAATGGCCTTTGAATTCGATGGGGAAGGTCTCAAATAATTTTGGAAAAAGAACGGTCGCCAAACCAGTCGTGACTTAGCTCAAACAATTAACTGCGATCATTAAACGATTCTCAATCACCTTCGTTCAATGGGATTTAGCGAAAAATTGGGAGCCTGCGTGTCTCCCGAGCTCAACGAAAAAACCAAAGGCAGTTAGTTTCAAATTGCTTCTCAGCATCTCGCCACCGTATTCTACGGATCGACCAATTATCACCTCTTCCGCTCCCTGTCAAACCCTATAGAGGGCTTTATCTTCTATAACAAAGAGGTCCTTAAAACTGGCTCAAGAACTTCTTTGACATCAGGCGGTTTTTGGCGGAATGGCATCAACAATTTGGTCGAGATGTGGGAAGAGGTTCTAAGCAGCAGCGAATACAAAATTGATTAATTTATTGATATAATTTTTGTTTAAATAAAAGTCTTAGGTAAAACGCTATGAAATTATTTCCCAACCCAATAATATAATAGTTGACACCCCTAGTAAACTACCAACAACATGCGTACATACCAGCGAACACTTTTTCTAGCGTGAAAGCTACCACAAAACCTGAAAAACTGGACGGGAAAAGTATGATACTTAAGCTATAACAGTATTCAAATCAATTCGGAAAAAAAAATGTTTGAAAAATTTAAGTGGTCTGCAAAAGGTTTGAATAGAATGTGAAATCAAAAATTAAAAAAAGTAGTTTTATTTAATAACTTAAAAGTCAAGTCGTAAACACAAGGAGATCAAAGTTTTCTTTTTTGACAGATACCAATACCAGAATTTTTTAAAGAGGGTTTCATACAAAATCCTCTAAATCATTTTAAAAAAAAAGACAGGAATACTAAGATGAAAAAAAATATTTTTTTAATGATATTAAATCTCAATCAGAATGGACGAAAAACCACATTAAGTTAAAAAAATCTTATTTCGACTCATCCCTTCTTTGTAGAAAATATTTACTAAGATTATTTCCACTGTGGGAATTTAAGCCTCTATAGATCTCTATAGACACAAGGCAGTTGTGGAACAACATCAAGACGCACCCCACAAATAAGGCGAGGAGCTCGGCCAAACACCCAAAAAGGGTGTGTGCACCAATTATATAGACACAAAGTAGTGCTGTCCTATTCATTCACTCCCGTCGCTTCGATCTTTTTACATACACTGCCTCTCCCCTGAGCAAGGCCACTTATTTTTTTCTGGTTTTTGTGAAATTTTTTTTTTAAGTTATAAAAATTTATTTTTGTAAATGTTAAGATAATATTCGTAAATGCTAAGAAAAAGGATAATTTACAATTACTTCGAAAATACGATTGGGAATAGCAATGGCTCTATGATTAAGGTAGTTTAAAGAAATTTTGGACCATGCTACTGTAATCGCATGAAAAAATGCAATTTCATAGTCGAATTGGTTTTCATTTTCCTACCCTTTTTTATTCATTCTGAGAGGTTAGTATGGGAAGGGCGTCTAATATTTCATCGTTTTTTGCAATGGAAAAAATTTATTAAAAATAATACCGCGATCTTGACTCAATTATCGAACTGGGGTCTTTACGACTTTCTTGTTCCAAAAACTGAAATTCGAGATTTTTCTGTCGAGATTAAGTCCGCATCGTTGGAAGAAATCTAGCAATATGAAATAGCTTTGGATAATTATTATAGAATAAGCGTTGGCACAAGTATATAATAGCTGATGAAGATTACTTTACAAGGGGTGGGGATTACTAACTCAAGGTACAAAATATTTAGTTATTGGAGAATACTGATGAATAACTAAATATGTTTTGCGAAAAATGAAAAGTCGTCTTACTTTTAGAACACACCTCGTATGTGTTTTGTATGCTCTGCGCTATTATCCAACTTTATGGATTTGCTGCTTATTTGCATTGTTTTTATTTCTGTTCTTATATCCGCTTTTTAGCTTCCGCCTTAAGCCTTCCGCTGCTCGCCTCTTTGGGTCGCTCCTTGAGTTTTACTCACTTCAATTTTATCTCTTGCTTCCGCTTCTTGTTCAACAGCTTCACAACATTTTAGCTTCTTATACTGTTTATAATAACAAATTTAAGTGCGTCTCTGGCCACAATTCTCCACACACTTTACCGTAAACAGTGCTGATGTTTCTTCCACTTATATCCATGCATTTATTTATATACGTGGTCACGTATGTATGTATATGTATGTATGTGTGCACACCTTTATTGTTCTGTATACCTATTCATTCACATTTCTCTTTCTACTGTCATTGGCTTTTGCTTTGAATAGATGAGTATTGTTGTGGTTGAGAAACAGCGCTGCCCCGTAACAGGCTCAAGTGCGAGTTGAGTGCCGAAAAGCTCTTGATGTGTAGAAAATTCGGGCAAGCAGTGCCTAACTCAACCGAGAACTACAATAAAAGTAAACTAAATAAAAATACATGCGAGAACACAAACGACAACAGCACAGCCAACTATGCAAGAGCAACGATGTTGACGCTGCTAAGCTGCGCGGTTGAGTGACAGCTCCAGTAGCACACTTTTTGAAGCTCCTTTCACTACTGTTGCTGTTGTTGCCGTTCTGATTTTTATCTAGTGTTAAGTTGCTGCCGGTGCGGCAGCTCTTGTTGACCTGCTTCGTTTTTCTTTTGCTTTAGTTAACTGGGATGATTTGATTATTTTATTCAAAATGCCGAAAAACGCGAGTTTTGTTAGTTGGCAAGCTTCGAAATGGAGCTATGAGTCTTCAGATGAAGTTTATGAACTTTTCGAACAAAATTTTTCGCAATGAAATTTTTACGTTAACTGTAAGAAATACTATATTTTCTTCGTTAAAATGAAATAATTAAAAATTAAAATTTTAAATTAAATTTAGTTTTCATTGAATTGTTTATCATAAATCTGCTTTTAATAGTCTGTAAGAAATACTGCATTTCTAGATTATTAATAAATAAATCAAAAACTAAAAAAAAAATTGTCACTGTTTATGAAGCTAAAATTTTCATTGAAGTATGTTCCAAAGTCTTCAATTCATTCAAAGTCTTAACAAAACTTAATAGAAGGGGGTAAAGCGGTGGCGTACGCTGATGATGTGGTGCTAATGGCGTCAGGACTGTGTCCTAATACGATCAGTGGGATCATCCAAAGGGCGTTAGGTGAGCTTTACTCTTACACTCTTACACCCAGCGCAAAGTACTTAGGGATAATTCTGGACTCCAAAATAAGCTGGAAATTAAATGTTGCAGAATGGGTAAGGAAGGCAGAAATTGCTTTATATGCCTGTAAACGTATGCTTGGAAGAAGATGGGGTCTTCACCCTAAGCATACATTATGGCTGTATAAGACGGTTATACGACCTATTTTATCGTATGGTTCGGTAGTTTGGTGGAAGGCTCTAGGGAGAGAGTACAATACCAAATTACTCGGCAGAATACAAAGATGAGCCTGTGCAATAACGGTCGCTGCAATCAGATCATGTCCTAGAGAGGCTCTCAATGCACTGATACACATTATTCAAATAGATCTACATATTAAGAAGACGGCAACCATGAGTGCATTTAGGTTAAATGAAGCGGGTCGCTGGAGAGAAAAAACTTATGGTCATGCTAGTCTATTATTGCGACAAACTCAGTTAATCTCGGTGATAACTGACTACATCGTCCCGACGGTAACTTTCAATAGGAATTTTGTCACTCTCTTTCCAATTAAGGCAGAATGGAATAAGGGATTCTCTCTAAACAACTTCGACACTACAGTCTATACGGATGGAAGTAAAATGGGCTGCGGTGTTGGAGCTGGTATATATTCTCACATACTTAAAATTGAGAAATCTGTGCGTCTCCCTAATACCAGCAGTGTCTTCCAGGCGGAAGTACTGGCAATTGGGGAAGCCTGTAGGCTACTAATCGCAGATTTCTCTTTTAAGGGCAATATCGCTATTCTATTGGATAGCCAAGCTGCAATACAGGCACTGGGTCCGGCTACAACAACCTCTAAAGTGGTGGAACAAAGTAGGAGTAGCCTCACCATCTTGAGTGAAAACCATAAAGTTACCTTAATCTGGGTCCAGGGACATCGGAACATTGAAGATAACGAAAGAGCAGATGAACTGGCAAGAGGGGGATCTGCCATGAATAACGCTCTTGCAGAATAGGTACTCCCACCACTAGGTGCAGTCAAGAGTACAATTCCCCAAAAATACCTCCGAATCGCGGACTGCAGGTGGAAAGTCCAGATGAAATGCAAAATTAGCAGAACGTTATGGCCCACCTACAACCTCAAGCAATCGTCGGCATTAATAAGAATGAAACGACGGGACGCCTGGAGACTAACGGCAGTCATAATTGGCTTCTGGTCTATCGGAGAACAAGCAGCCAAAATGGGTATCCCTCACAATACATACTGTCACAGTTGCAAACAACCGGAGAAAAAGGAGACAATCTTCCTTTTCCTCTGTGAATGCCCTGCCCTATGGAAGGACAGAATCTTAAACCTGGGCCAACCGCTGTTGGAGAATCTCGAACAACTATCTGGCTCAGACGTTAACAACTTAATAAGGTTCCTTAACCGCACAGACTGGATATAGTTATGCTGTAAATAACCGTTAAACAAGTTGGTAACGAGGATGTGGGAAAAAAATGGCGCGGAAGCGCTAGTTGGATTCTGGAAGAATCACCACTTTAACCAACCAACCAACCATGTTCTAAAGTGCAACACTTTCACTCATTTGCGTGGTAAAACAAAAAAAATATTCGTATCGCTTTATGTCTCTATTAGGTTAGGTTAAATGGCTGCCCTTGCGAGGGGCCCACTTGGACAAAACATTACAATTTCTCCATTGTGAAACCATACAGGGGGAGGGAAGTGGAACAGGAAAGGGGGAGGAACCAGATGAAATGCAGAGTTTGGATTAGAGAATTTGAGGACAATGACCAACGAGTGGCGATTTACGTTTGTGTTAACCGCTTCAAGCAGCTGATGAATTTCACCAGATTTGTAATATTTAAGTCTTCAATATCAGCTAGTGTAGCAAAAAATAAGAGTCCAGATGTTTAAACCTTGGCCCGACGCGAGCAGAGCAGCTGAGAAGAAGGTGCTGAGATGATTCCACCTCGTCCCCCCGACAGCTTCTGCAGAAAGGGTTTGCCAAGCCTCGCCGCATGGACATCTAACGGACAGCTTTTGTTAGCCTTAGAAGTTCTCTCGAGCGCCCCCGATCTACCCGTGGTAGCCGCACTGGCGCCGCGCTCGCTCAGTTGACATGAGGCCCATATTTCCAGTAGCAGACTACAGGTTCAAATGGAAAATCCAATCCTCTCATAATGCGATGAAGCCGTCTCAAGGGTTCCCTGTCTAGTCAACTCATCAGCATTTTCCCTCTATGCTGCTATAACCGGGGACCCAAATGAGCCTAATATCGAATTATTTCGATGCAAGTGAGAGGAAAGTCAGGCATTCTCCGACTAATTTCGAACGCACAAACAACGAGCCCAAGGCTTTAATTGCCGCTTGACTGTCGGAGTAGATATTTACCTCTTTTACTTTAATTACAGAAGCGAACAGCTAATCCACAGCTTCCTCAATTGCGGCTACTTCTGCTTGACAAGCACAATCTCTATTGCGGGAAGATATTCTCAAAACGAGCTTAGGTTCGGGACGAGACAACTCTTGGATGTGTGCGCTTCGAACAGATCCTGTCATTTTGGCCAAACTATGCCTAGTTCGTAAAGCACTGTCATTCGAAGTAAATACTTCCAATAACAGAACCTTTGCCCAGAAATTTCTACATCTTCTTCATTTCAATAATTTCTACAGAATTTTAATGCCGCGCTCCATGTCCACAAGTCGGTTTCATAACTAATAGTTTAGCGATCCATTAGTAGCCATTTTAGCAGCCAGATGTTTATCTTTGAGCTCCTCTGAATGTTCGCAGATTTATGCACTTCTTGTTAGTGCTTGATAGAGACCCCAGCTTGTCTTATATAATAAGACACGTTTCCTGTAGGCCTTATCTCTGATACCCTTTGCTCATTAACCGAAACAGCACTTC
Organism: Anastrepha fraterculus; assembly: GCA_037575425.1. Classification (NCBI taxonomy): domain Eukaryota; kingdom Metazoa; phylum Arthropoda; class Insecta; order Diptera; family Tephritidae; genus Anastrepha; species Anastrepha fraterculus. The sequence goes on from JAYXIM010030668.1 coordinate 46,827, forward strand.
GTCCTGGGGAATTCAGTACTCATTAACGTTATGCAGTTGTAGCGATGGTTTTTGAAGCAGTTGAGGTTATACTTTATCGACCTACCAGCCAAAGCAGGCAGCTAGAAGGAACAAGGGCTGCACACACTTATTTGCTATTTCAGTTGCATGTGAAGATATCTGAGAATTTATTTAATATTCATAAAACCAAACATCATCTGTAAAGGACGAAAATTAATATATATATATCTTAAGGTTCCTAGTTGGAACAAAGGGCCACAACAAGATTTTTCCATTTGGGCTGGCTGTACGCCAAAGTTTGCACTTCACTCCAGCTCAGCTTCATGGAGCAGATTACCAGTTCTAGAAGCGGTCTCCAGGTACTAGTCTCCCTCGTCTACGGCTATCAAATGGTCTCAGTCAAGGGCAGTTTTTGTTAGGTCTCCGCTTTCTCTGGGCAGGAAATGGCCAATCCTGCCTCAGTTTCTTTTTCGTATCTCAGGGGGCAAGGGCTTCTTGTTAAGCTTTGCTCCATAAGTCCGCGTTTGATATAACGTTCGGCCAGAATCTTCTCCTCAAGCAAAGATTTATGAAGTCTTGCTGTGCATTATTGCCAGCTGTTAAGACATTAAAGGTTTCGCAACTACGCAGCAGGCAGAGTTTCACATTTAAATTCAAGATTTTCATTTTTTTGCGTTTCGAAAATCAATATACACTGCATTTAAATCTAATGGATTGGGATTTATTGACCAATTTTGCTAATTTATTTGCTTCCGATTTAATTTTAATGATTTTTTTGATAATAATGTGCTTCACTTTCCTCCGAAAATAAATCCAAGCCTCAACCTTATTGCAAATTTAAAAAAATCCAAGAAATTTTAATTAAGATTTTACATTTGAAAAAACCTTTGGGTATATAGCTTTAAAACTGATTGCGTTTTGGTAGAGTAAAGTGGAAGTTTTAAGCCCAAAAATCGCGTTGATTTTTCATCATTTTTTTTTGGCACGGTGTTTGGTGTTTTCTCCCGTATAAAAAATTATCGAGCGTTCGTTATACGAAGAAAATGCATAAGATCGCCAGCAAAAAAAAGAAATAATCAAAAATCAACGAGATTTTACAATGGGTCATAAAACTACATGTCCAAATTTCTCTAATATTCTCACTAAAAGAAAAACTTAAAAAAAAAGTTTAATGAATAAGAAGTAAAAAATTGTCAATAAATCCGAGTGTTTTATATCTATAATTGGAGCCTCCATCCTTTATTTGGTGTTTGGCAGGGCTCCTCTCATGATGTTGCTAAGCCGTTGGAGGGAAGCAGCAAATATTTTTATGCGGAGCTTTTTCATTTGCATTTTACTATAACAAAATTTAGTCTGTCATAAAACTGTTACCCACTTTTCTAAGAATTCTAATTAAAATGTCTGAAATTTTAATGAACATTTAAAATTTTTTTATTTTCACAAAGTTTGTAAGATTTATGTGATTTTTGTTGGAAAATAAACCATATTTTCGTAAAAAGATTACTAAAGCGAATAAAAAACAAATAAGTCATCAAAACTTGGGGCGTTCCATGAAAGTAGTACCAGTTGGTCCTTCAATTTTCTTTATACTTTGGAATTTTGTTGTGTTTGTGACTCTTTGGAAGCATGCCAAAGGGTTTTGCAAAATTGCAAATATTTTGCAAGTTATTGTTTATTGAATTTTTATGTTAAATTTTTTTCGATAATTTTTATCTTGAAATGTATTAGTGATACAAAAAAAAGTTGTTAATAAAAATTATAGGGAAAAAGTTGAATTTTCATAAAATATTAAAAAAAAAATAAACAAAATAATTTTTAGATAATTTGTTTAAACAATAATTTTTTATTGTTGGTTTTTTACTCGAAGTACACTGTGGAATTTTGTAAAAAAAATTTTTTATCAATGTTTGAACCCTTCTTAAAAGATACTGCAAATTATAGAGAAGGGTTTTTTTTTGTTCTCGAGAAATTAATTTTTGAATTTTACACTGCATGACTCGGCCTAGTAGGCGCGCGCGGCAGCTCCCGCAGCATGCTTTATTCTTTACCAATACAGTATAAAGAACACAGCCCACTATGAATAAGTTTTTAAAATTGTCACTCCGCACTGTGTTAATGAGCTTTTAACGATAATTACACTTTTCTTTGTGAAGCGAGTGACTGTGTTTCAAATTCAGTTAGATTGAATTTTACTTTTGAGTGAACAACGTCTCTTAGATTTTGTTAGTGCTCCAAGTTTAAAATTTAATTTTGCAAAGTAATCATCATGCCGAAAAAAGTTTGTTGCAATCCTTTCAAGTTATCCAATCATTCTTGGATCGAAAAGAATGTTGCTAAATCGTCTGCATCACTGAAAGAAAAACATCCAGGTTTGGGGGAATATATTTGCTTATCTTGCAAGATGCTGTTATCAAAGGGAAAGGAGCCGTCGGAAAATAGTTTCGTAAGCATTGATTCTAATGATAATATTAATAATATTGCTCTTAGTGAAGTTTCTGAAACTGCAAGTAGCCTAGGTTCTGTGTCGGGTAGATCTGACATCGAATTTGTAGAAGGTGATGTTGGAATAGAAATGATGAATTTAATTAAACTAAAAGTAAAATCTGCATCTAATTTTAGAGAAAAAATTCATTGGCTGACTGTTACACCTTTAAGTTGGAACTTAAGTACTTTAAAACGTGAATTTAATCTTAATTATAGTACAGCAAAGTATGCCAAAAAAATACAGAATCTTTACGGTTTCGGATCATATCCCCCCGCTCCAAGTACCCGTAGAACTTTTTCTTCTGAAAATATTGAAAAAATTATAAATTTTTATACTTCCGATGAAATAAGCCGTGTCATGCCAGGGCAAAAGGATTGCCTTTCAGTTCAACAAGAAGACGGGAAAAAAAAAAGAGGTTGTCTGTAAAGTCGGTTTACTGACGATAGTTTAACGTGATAACGTCATAAGAAAATACTGATTGAATGGTTGCATTTTTCAAAAGAAAATTTTAATTTTATTTGTTTGATAGATATTTTGTATGGATATAGAGAATGAGTTAACATTAACATTAACATAACATAATATAACATAACATAACATAACTTAACATAACATAACATAACATAACATAACATAACATAACATAACATAACATAACATAACATAACATAACATAACATAACATAACATAACATAACATAACATAACATAACATAACATAACATAACATAACATAACATAACATAACATAACATAACATAACATAACATAACATAACATAACATAACATAACATAACATAACATAACATAACATAACATAACATAACATAACATAACATAACATAACATAACATAACATAACATAACATAACATAACATAACATAACATAACATAACATAACATAACATAACATAACATAACATAACATAACATAACATAACATAACATAACATAACATAACATAACATAACATAACATAACATATCATAAAGCATTCACCAACAGCTTTCATTTGATACCCATATTGTACATACACGACCGAAGGTTGCCCGGGTCCACGTTTTGACTTATATCTCGAGACCCTATCTACCAATAGGTATTCAAACTATACGGAAATCATCTTCAATACCTACTTAACAATGTGTGTAAGTTTGGTTTAATTCCGTTCAAAGACACGGCGGGTCCACGTTTTGGCATATATTTCGAGACCCTAGTCATCAATAGGTATGAAAATTACCCCGTATTAAAGCACTTATCAACAGCTTTCATTTGATACCCATATTGTACATACACAACCAAAGATTACCCGGGTCCACGTTTTGTTCTATATCTCGAGACCCCAGTCACGGAGCGGCATGAAAAATACTCTGTACTAAAGCATTCACCAACAGCTTCAATTTGATATCCATATTGTACAAACACATTCTAGGGTCCACGTTTTGGTCTCTATCTCGAGACCCTAGTCACGGAGCAGCATGAAAAATACTCTGTACTAAAGCATTCACCAACAGCTTCAATTTGATATCCATATTGTACAAACACATTCTAGGGTCCACGTTTTGGTCTCTATCTCGAGACCCTAGTCACGGAGCAGCATGAAAAATACTCTGGACTAAAGCATTCACCAACAGCTTCCATTTGATACCCATATTGTACATACACATCCGAAGGTTACCCGGGTCCACGTTTCGACCTATATCTCGACCCCTATTTCCAAAATAAAATATAATCCATGTTACTCGTGGATGATGTAGCTTTCGAATGGTGAAAGAATTTTTAAAATCGGTCCAGTAGTTTTGAGCCTATTCATTACAAACAAACAAAGTTTTCCTCTTTATAATATTAGTATAGACAACATATTTTATAAGGTATATGGTAAATATTACCATACATTTTTTCCTTCATATATAATAAAAGAATTAATAATTATAACATTAAAACAACAGGTATTATTAACAAACTTGGTTTTATTTTCAATTCTTCAAGTGAATCAAATTAATAATAATCAATAAGAAGGCATATGCAAATACAAATACGAGAATTTATATATGTACATTTGCGCATATACATACATACATATATACGCTCACTTAAGTAGGAGAGAGCAAGATATCGAACGTTGCCGTTCGTTTGCTTTGTTTGCTTTGTCGTTCGTTCCGCCCTTTCGCTTGCAGTTCATTCAATGCAATGAGCAAGGTAACACTAATATGAGCAAGGTAACACTAATGAGCAAGGTAACACTAATATGAGCAAGGTAACACTAATATGAGCAAGGTAACACTAATGAGCAAGGTAACACTAATGAGCAAGGTAACACTAATATGAGCAAGGTAACACTAATATGAGCAAGGTAACACTAATGAGCAAGGTAACACTAATATGAGCAAGGTAACACTAATATGAGCAAGGTAACACTAATGAGCAAGGTAACACTAATATGAGCAAGGTAACACTAATGAGCAAGGTAACTACATATGAACAGTAATGAGCAAGGTAACGACACATTTTTTCGTGCGTGCAGCCTGTTAAATCGAATTATAAGACGTTATCACGTCAAAAATTAAGTTACAAAAACGTCTTATTTTATGTAATTTGAAAGAAGCATATGTAGCATTTAAATCTTTATATCCAGAAATAAAAGTCGGTTTTAGTAAATTTGCTTCCTTGCGACCAAAGCAATGTGTACTTGCTGATAGTAATGGAACACACACGGTTTGTGTGTGTAAAATACATCAGAATTTTAAATTAATGTTAAACGGCTTAAAAAGTATTTTTGAAGATATATCTGTAACTACTTATGAAGAAATAATAGAATGCATGATTTGTAGTAAGCCTAAAAATGAATGTTATATGAAACAATGTGATCTTTGCCCTGGCTTTCATGAAATTGCTACTGAAATAGAAGAAGCTCTCAAAAAGAGAAATATTATTAATATAACTTATCAACTGTGGACTAACACCGATCGTTCTTCTCTAGAAACAATTACGGAGGAGGCTAAAATATTCCTCAAAAAAATGAGCAAAGAAGCTGATATCCTTTTACTGCATAATTTTGTAGCTAAAGAACAAAGTAATTTTTTAAAAAATCTAAAAACAAATTTGAAAGAAGGGGAATTAATTGTAATTGGGGATTTTTCTGAAAATTTTACATTTTTAATACAAAATGCAATACAGAGTCATCATTGGAATAACAGCCAAACAACTATTCATCCTTTTGTGATTTATCGACCTGAGCGAGATCATAATAATAGTTTGAAATTTGAAAGTTTTGTTTTAATTTCAGAAAGTACTGAGCTCCGTACTATGCTCCGTAAGCCGTTTATCTTTTTCAATCAAGATTAATTTCTTTTATTAAAGAGAATTATGGATCAGACAAAATAAAAAAAATTTATTATTTTTCCGATGGTGCAGCATCACAGTATAAAAACAGAAAAAATTTTATCAATTTAGTCTATCATTTTCAAGATTTTAATATAGAAGCAGAATGGCACTTTTTTGCAACGTCTCATGGAAAAAATGCTTGTGATGGAATTGGTGGTACAATAAAAAGGTACGTTAGGCGAGAAAGTCTACGAAGACCTGATACTGTTCCAATAGCAACTCCTGGAGCATTTTTTAACATAGTTAAAAACAAATTTGATTCAATTACATTTGACTTTTGTTCCAATGAAGCTCATGAAGATATAAAAAAGTTCTTAAGTAAACGATTTTTAACATGCAAAACAATCAGTGGCACACGTGGTTTTCATTCTTTTATTCCAGTTGAAAATGAAAAAATTAAATGTAAAAAAATTTCTAACTTCAATGATAGTTTATCTTCCGTATTTAATATTTCATAATAATTCTTATCAATTCTAAAATTCTAAATAGTTAGAACACAAAAAATTTTTTTGATTATATTGAAATAATGTGTACAACTTATGTTATGTATTATTCTATTTTATAATATAGAGAAAGGGAATGGTGGATTAGGCCTACTGGGGATACCACGTTTTTTTTTTACATTTTTTTTAAAACCGCACTTGACGTACTGTACCTCCAGGGTGGTGTGGAAAACGGTATTTATTTAATAAAAAATGTTAATTTAGTAAGTTGGAATAATATTAAAAAAAAATATGATGCAAAACTGTGTTCTTTATACTGTATTGGTAAAGAATAAAACATGCTGCGGGAGCTGCCGCGCGCGGCTACTAGGCCGAGTCATGCAGTGTAAAATTCAAAAATTAATTTCTCGAGAACAAAAAAAAACCCATCTTTATAATTTGCAGTATCTTTTAAGAAGGGTTCAAACTTTGATAAAAAATTTTTTTTACAAAATTCCACAGTGTACTTCGAGTAAAAAACCAACAATAAAAAATTATTGTTTAAACAAACTATCTAAAAATTATTTTTTTATTTTTTTTTTAATATTTTATGAAAATTCAACTTTTTCCCTATAATTTTTATTAACAACTTTTTTTTGTATCACTAATACATTTCAAGATAAAAATTATCGAAAAAAATTTAACATAAAAATTCAATAAACAATAACTTGCAAAATATTTGCAATTTTGCAAAACCCTTTGGCATGCTTCCAAAGAGTCACAAACACAACAAAATTCCAAAGTATAAAGAAAATTGAAGGACCAACTGGTACTACTTTCATGGAACGCCCCACTTGTCAATAAGCCTTAGTGGTAAAGTAATTTAAAGCAGTACACAACAAATTTTAATTAAACTTTAAATTGCATACAAATCACTTGCACGTATCTTTGAGTTTTGCAAAGATTTTACCAATCATAACTTAATTGTGAGATAAAATGAATTTGGCAAAAATAACTATTAAATTTCTTACGAACAACCAAAGAAATGTGTGAAAATTTGCTACACAATCGTCATATGCAACTGATTGGTAAATTTTCCCACCAATCACATCACCATCGCAACAACCTTTTTCTCTAACAAGGATATGAAGCGTGTGAAATATTTACAAGCATTTGTAACAGTCAATTCATTTTATCACATGACACTTTTAGCATCTGTCAATTTCTATGCATTGGATGTGAAGTGGCAGGTCGTGGTGGAAAAAGGACACATCTCCACTTAGTTGCATGGCAAAGACCGCTTGCACTGGCATGTGCGCCATAAAGTATGCAATTATTTTACGACCGATGCTGGCAAAATTTTTCCTGTCAACAAAGTCATAAACAATAAGATCAAAGAATATCACTTTTCATGTCACACCAATGAATTTGTCATAAGGCCGCCACAACTTACGCATATCCGGGATGCACACATTCGAAAAATATGTATACATTACCTTGTGTGTGTGTATGTGTGCGGGGATTTGTGTGACGGTGTGTGTTAGAAAAGCAATTTGCGAAATCAACAGGATTTACAGCACATCGTAAAGTGAAAGTAATAAAATCATGTTCAGAGAAAATAAAAATCGCTGTTAGCCATCACAGTTAGGCTACGCGTTGGCTTAGCCGTTTGATGTGAACGCTGAAATGCTATTGAGTGCACACAAGCATGTAAGCTGTTTGTGTTGGTATGTGTATGCGTAGCAATGCCAATGACGTCAATGTCGAGCTAACTTACAATTATAGTAAGCCAACACTTGCAGTGATTGCGGTCTCTGATGAGCAGATATGGATATAGATATTATTAAGAGGTGTTAATATTTCATTGATTTCATTAATTTTGCCATTTCAGCTCACTTAACTTCAATTACCTCTGCTAATTTATTGATTTTTTCTAATATTTTCATCATGAAGGTGTACTAATAACTGGTGTTTGGTAACATACATTCTATAAAAAAATTAACGGGAATTGTTCAATAGAACGCAAAATAATTGTTTAATCATCAAAATTTCTTTTGTCGTCTTCAAAACAGGCTCCATTTGAGGCAATACCCATGTGTCAACGATAAGTACAGTTATCCAAGCTTCGTTTAAACGCGTTTACAGAGATCTTCCTCAGCTCCTTCAGCGAATTCTCTTTAAGGGGTTACATGGGCTTCGTCGAGTAAAAAAAGGCCTATCTTCAATATTTTCTTTTCTTGGTAAAAAATATTTATTTAATTCAAACTTTTTTCTGTCTTACAGATACATATTTAAAGAATAATTTCTGAAATTTTCAAAAAAAAAAAAAAAAAAATTAAAGCTTCTCCACTGTGACGTCATTTCCGGTGGGGCCGCGTTGTCAGCATAGCTCCTGACAGGATCATTGAAAATGAAAAAAACAAAAATAAGTGTTTTAGTTAAGACCATGAACTCGTGCTTGAACGAAGGAAAGAAAAAAAAGTAAAAATTGGAATTTGGCAGACATTTTTCCAAAAAAATGAAAATTTCGACAAAATTTGCATGACACTTTGTTTTTTTTTTTAATAATTGTAATTGAAAAAAAAAACAACAAATTCCTTCGTTCAAGCACAAGTAAGATGTATCTCGAAGACCTGAGTAAAATTTTGTCATGATCGGTTGAGTAGTTCTCGAGATCGGTTGAGTAGTTTTCGAGAACATTTGACAACCGACTTTGAAAACACAGTTCCGAGAAAAACGTGTTTAAAGTTGTGAGTAACAATTAAAGTGGCTTGGAGCGCACACATTCCAAAGGCTGTATCTCTGAAACTTTTATTGGGATCGACTTAAAAATTTAGAATAATATTCTTGAGATGTTGTAGAAATTAATAAGCAAAAACGATTTTTTGAGCCCACGAAACCCATGTAACTCCTCAATGACCTCTATCGACTCAAAGCGGCATCCGCGGAGTGGCAATGTAAGTTCTGGGAAAAGGAAAAAGTTCTTCTTCTTCTTAATTGGCGCGATAACCGCTTACGCGATTTTGGCCGAGCTTAACAAAGCGCGCCAGTCGTTTCTTTCTCGTGCTAACCGGCGCCAATTGGACACACCAAGTGAAGCCAAGTCCTTCTCCACCTGATCTTTCCAACGCAGAGGCCTTCCGTTTGTATCCATTCGGACGAGTTGCCGCTGGATCTTGATTTGTTGTGCTACATCTATGTCATCGTAAAGCTCCATCGCCTGCGATACTCGCCGTCGCTTACGTGCAAGGTTCCAAAAATCTTACTCAGAATCTTTCTCTCAAACACTCCAAGAGACGCTTTATCGGATTGTTGTCATCGTCCACGCTTCCGCGCCATACGATAGGGCGAGCTTTGTTTTCTACTTTTTTCAATTAAGTTTTGCGGCTCGGTAGGAAACACAATTTTATGGTTCGAAATGCAATGCAATTGTTCCCACAAGATTCTAATTTATGAATTCCGTCTCTCAAGTGAGAATCTGGAAGGTCCACTTCCACAGCTGTTATGAACTCATCATTTGATCAAGAACGATTTGCGTGCTTAAATTTTTTTAGCTTTGGAAACAGATGTAAGTTACTAAGGACTAAATCTGATGAACACAGTGAATGCTCCAACAATTCGAACCTTAATTCACAGATTTTAGCTATTATCAAAATGCTCTTGTGACCCGGTGAAAAGGTTTTTTTTTTTGCTTCGGAAATTTTTTTCGCAAATTTTCCTTTCAAATTCCTTTCTCCTCCATAAACACGGATGCTAACAACTTCTTGGCCGATTTTTGGATACGAACACGTTTCGGAGCCGAAGAATTAGGTGCACACCACTTTTCGGCTTCTTGTTTTGATTAGGGATCATGAAATGGTCCACACAATCCCCTTTCCGCTTTCGAAAACGCTCTACATGTTGCTGGGAAAGTCGCATTCGAATGGGTTTTTGTTCCATTGCCAGCGAATGCGGCACCCATTGTGCACTCAGCTTTCTGAAATCCAATACTTCACCCAATGACATGTCTAGTGCTTCTACTAAAATCTTTTCAGTCACTCGCAGATTTTCCAATACGAAATCCTATATTTTCTCCAAAGTTTTCTGGTGTTGTTGCTGTTTTTGGACGTCCTTGACGTGCATGGCCTTCCAGGCTTGTAGAACCACGTTTATACTCAGCAAACCGCCTTTCTACTGGTTCTCACTTATTGAACTGCAAAACTTATTGAACAACCTAGTATATTGAGATTTAGGTTCTAAAATCTGCATTGACAGCTGCTTCGCATTTTACATACTTACAGCTACTTGGCTTGTCGGTGCCAAATTTATTAAAAATATTTTCTAAACGCTCCGTTGCTCTTCAATTAACCCATCGTTCAGCATTCTCATCATCAAAACGCAGTACAAATTTGGTGCCATTTAAAACCAATTTTCATGCTTCCGAAATTTTGGTCCGAAAAGCATGAAAAGGTAACAAAGCATAACAACTTTGCAAGGCGAAACATCAGCACGTAAAAACACAAACACACACTCATACATATGCAAGCATATAATCAGCTCCTTCCATTGCGTATTTGGGCCTGAGCTCGCTTTCTAAGCACTTTGATAGTTATAAGCACCGTAAATCTCAGCTTATATGTGTATCTTTGTGTGTGTATATAGACATAGTTGCATATGTATGTAGTGTACGTGTGCGCTTGTATGCCACAGATATCTCATCCGTGCCACCTACGCCGCTGGCAACTTCGTTGGGCACTACAGGAGGTCGTAGATTTGAGGGTAATGAAGATCAGCAAATGAGGATGCCATAAACCGTTATACCGCTGTGATTATGCCACGGCACCTAACTACGACTGTGAAGCTTATACTGTATGCGTATGTAGGTACATAGCAAAAACCATAAACATGGCTGCCCTTTGACCATTTGCTTGATGGGATATTACTAAGCGTTCAAGTACTCAGTCCAGTCAAGCCGGCCAACACAGGTCTAATAGCTTTTGTGTGGCGCATACTTAGGAACGTACACTTACAGCCACTCAGTATTTGGCGGGTATTAACGAGCATGAAATGTGGCAAACATTCACTCACACATACGCACATAATATACCCATATACATAGGTATAGGTATATGTAAATGGAAATAGAAATACATAGCAAGCACACACGTGATTTTGAACACACGCATGCTGATCCCCATATGTGTGTGTGCGTAAGTATGCATATAATAAAGTATACGCACGTCTACTGTGACGCCGGCACTATCCTTTGGATTGTATGCGGCCATTGTTCATTGTTGCCAGCCACCGCGACCCGAGCCGCAGTCTCTATCATCAACAACAGAATCACATTCACGCTTTTTTTCAAGTTGAATAGCCTCTTTCAGTGTTCTTCTTCTTCTTACTGCTTGCTGCTGCTTTGGCAGTTTCTGCCATTTGCCCGACGACAAATTTATGTTAGCCGCACACTCGCATACTCGCATTACCTCCCAGCTCATTTCAAATTGTCCAAAATAACAGATCACAATATCTTCCATCAGCCATAAGGCCATTTGGTATTTGTTGCTGTTGTTGTCCAGGCATTCGTTCTGAACAATGCGGCTACTTGTAACAGTTGCTTTTAGGCGTAGAGTTGTTGAGGCAACCCTTGTGCGGAGACACGTGTGTAAGCACACCTGCCCAGCTGGAAGTTGCCCTATGACAGCTGATAACAACTACTGAATGCCTCTTATACGTGTCTATATGGACGTACAACCGGCACTTTAGAACAAAGTCCGCGTTTATAAATACAGGGTGGCGCAAAATTAGTACCCTTCAATTATATTTCACACTTGTGAACTAGACAGCTGCAGTATACAAACAAATAAGCAATGGAGCGCCATAATAAATATTTCTATAATAATATTTTTAATCATTCAAAATCGTTTTATATTTAGTTAAAAAGTTTGATGATTAATTTTGCGCCACCTTATATAAGTATGATTACGAGTATATTAAACGAAACCAGGAGATAAGAGAGATGTGCGAAATCACTGACGTATCTAGCAAAATGGAGCCGCAGGAGAAGAAAAGAATGGAACCAGCGTTTAAAGAAAATGGGAGATGATCGGTTGGCAAAGATTGTGAGGAAAGGTCAACATAAAACAACACGACCTCCAGAAAGACCATCAAAGTTGTTGGCACGAATGTTGCAATAATTATATTTTTATATAAAAAAAAATTGAGAAACAGGACCCAGTTCTGCAATAAAGATGAAAAAGAAGAAGAAGTATATTATAAAATTTGAACAAATTGCCTAAATGCCCAACCTCTTGGATGATCAATTAAAAATTCTGTTCCTTAATTTATCTATTGCCCGATATAGCAAATGCGGCTTCCAAAAAATTATTGCCCCATCATGTGACTCGAACTGGAGCATTGTGTTCCCGTGAAATTTTTATTTCATAATATTAACTAAATCATAATTTTAAGCTATCCCATTGCATAGACCCACGCTGTAAGAGTCCATACGGTTAGATAGCGTCCAGAAAACAGCTGCACCTCATTTTGAAGGTTTTAAGGAACAAGAATCGATCGTTGTGGAATACTTTAAGTTATAGGTAGGTAGGCATTTTGATATGTTACAATGGTACTGGTAATATCGCGAACCGTCATGGAGGTGGTCATCAAAAGACTGCAACGCCCTGTGAAATGGTTCAAAAAGTGAAGAAGCGATTTGAGCAAAATCCCCGACGAAGTGCCAATCAAATGGCAAAAGAACTGAAAATATCTGACCGTAGCATCCCCCACATACTGAAAAATGATTTCAAAGTCAAGCCTTACAAGATCCAAAAAGCGCATGATCTCACAACAAAGCACCAACAAATCAGACTTGAGGGAGCGAAAGAGTTGCTTCGCTTGGCCGAAAGCGGTCAATTTCCGAACATTTTGTTTTCTGTCGAGATAATTTTTGAGCCAATTGAGCAATTCGTAAAATTCCAAAACGATAGGGTTTATTTAACCATCCGTTCACGCGAGAATTTGAGTAATCGATTGGCCACCAGGAGGTTCGGGCCACCCGCCACAGGTAATGGTTTGGGGCTATGTATGGGCGCTCTCCAATCGCTTTCAGCGAGCCTGGCATCAAGGTAAATGCGAAATGTTATAACGAAAGTTTTCTGGAGGTTGCTTTGAAGCCGCGGGCACACATACACACATTACGGTGGTAGACCATAGATGTTTCAAAAGGACTCAGCACCGTCTTACAAAGCTCGATTGTACCAAAAATGGCAAAAAAAACGTCCCGAACTCACACTCACCAACCGCGTATCCGATGGATTACTCTCTTTGGACCATTTTGGAGAGCAAGGTCCGAGCTAAAAGGTCTCGAGGCGCTGAAAAAATCCATTCTCCGGAGTGGTCCAAATACCTGCAAGTCACATTCTCACATTCGGGCAGCATGCGATTCGTTTTTAGACCGTTTCAAGGCTATAGTCAAGGCGAAAGGTGGTCATATCGAGCAAAAGTAAATTGATTCTTAATTTTGTATTATTTTTATACATTTTTGAGTTGAATAAAAGTAATTTTCCAAACTAAATTTATGGCCCTTTTAATTGGGTACACTTCGAGTGTCGGACTCTGTACTTATATCTAACCAACACAACTTCAGTTTTTGCCGACTTTTGTTGGAAACAAACCATTGTTATCTCCCTTATTAAGTCACGAAATCAGCTACTGCCTTCAATTTTGCTGAGAGCCCATTAGAGGTTTGATGTTGGCGACAACTTTTCATTCTGTACATTGTGATGAGTACAGGTTTTCGATGCTTGTTTCTTAAAAAGCACACAGTACTTAAGTCAAAAGTACTAACACCATGTTGAGCATTTCTTTAGGCCATAACATGCATTTTTGGTACACATAACCATTGTTTCTTATTTGACAGAATTTTTCTTTACAGGCAGATGGGTTCAAGTTGTGCTGCCTATCGAGAGCGATACATTTTTATTTTACCTGAGCGCTTTTTCAAATTCCGCTGAGGGGCAACCGCACACAAAAATACTCAGGCATAGCCAATTGCTTGACTTTATTACTGACATGCCATAGAGTGATACCTACATTTTTCTGATCACTGGTCATCCATAGCACTACTTTACTTTCTGCGCATTTGACAACATCAGCTGATTTTCGTGTAAATTGATTTAGCAGTTTTTTGCTCTCTAACGTCGAAGTTTAAGTTCTTTCTTCCTAACATTTTGATGTTTAATGTAAAATAAAAACTTTTTAAAAATGCATTCGAAAATTCACACAGTTCTATTTATCATCTGGTCACATTGTCGGCGATTGTGATTATTGTTGTTGTTGGCGATTATTCCTGTGTTATTTGTGTCGGAAATTTTTTCGCTTTACTTAAATTTCTTTCTCTCTCTCACTGCAGTCGCGAGTGTTGCTTAGTTCTGGATATTAAAAACCACTAAAATACCCATTTATATAGTATACAAGAATATACTAATTTTTTATTGAATTGCTTGAATTGCAAAGTTCTTGCATGCGCGAAAAATTGTCTCTACTTTATGAGTGTTTCTTTTTAATAAATGTGGCATTGTTGTGTACAGTAGACAGTATTGAAAAAACAGAGTTTTAAAAATCCATCCTTGTGTTTAAAGCATTTGTTAAGAGAATTTCTTAAAACAATTGACGAAAAACATTTTATGCTATATTTGAGGTTATGTAGCAAGATAAGGTGCTCCTTCTTCACAAAGGTCGTTGTGATTTCTTTAGTATCTTTGTTTACTTTTACTACTTTAGCTTCAATTCGTATTCAGTAAATACAATAGCTTTTTAAAATTTATATAAAGCTTTAAATGCAGGAGTGACCTTTTTTGGGTTTTATTTTAACTACATATGTTTTTTTATAGGTAAAAGGAAACATACACCAAACTCAAAAATGTTCGAATTTTGGGTATAAAAAAGCACTAAATTTATTGCGAAGTGCAAAGGGTTGGAAACACTGCACAAATACACCAATATGGCGTATCGTACTCTCTGATGGGCGCAATCTTATTTCTATCACATGGTGAAAAGATTCCAAAGGGGAGCTCTTTAACAATCCGCTATCTGCTCTGAGCGAATTTGACAGAATCAGCTAATGAGCTGAGATTTTGTTGTTGATATATGGAAAAAATTAACCAATGGCAATTCGTTGCCATCTGAACAACGACTGATTGGTCGAGCGTGTGAATACATGTGAAGTGATCGAGCAGAATTCGGCTGCTAAGTCACATTTTCACCTCAGTGGATTTGGCAAGAGTGATTGCCAAAAAACCAATGCACCCACAAAGAGTGACTGTTTGGTGCGGTTTATGGGCCGGTGGCATCATTGGGCCGTATTTTTTCCAAAATGAGGCCGGTTAGGCAGTTACTTGAATAGTGTTCGCTATCGTGAGATGATAACGAATTTTTTATGGCCCGAATTGGAAGATATGGATGTGGACGATATGTGGTTTCAACAGGATGGTGCCACTTGTCACACAGCTAACGAAACAATGGCTCTTTTGCGTGAAAAATTTGATGGCCGAATAATCTCACGTCGTGGCGATGTCGATCGGCCGCCAAGATCATGTGATTTGACCCAGTTGGACTTCTTTCTTTGGAGTTATTTGAAAGAAGAGGCATACGTCGATAAGCCAGCAGCAATTTAAGGACTAAAGGATGAGATAATTCGGCACATTAACGGCATAGAACCTCAATTATGCCTCAGCGGCATCGAAAATTTGGACCATCGGATGGAGGTGTGCCGCCTAGGCCGCGGCGGCCATTTGGCCGATATTTTGTTCGTACATAAAAGAGCTATACTAATATTATCATAATAAGGAGAAATGACAATAATATCCTAAAAAAATTGTATTTTATTTAAAATCAACACCGGGCCTTGAAACCTAACCACCCTTTATTATCTCTGCTGGTTACAAACTACGCCTATTGTGGTTAAACTATGTACAGTACAAAATTGTTTAAATGAATCTCGGCTTAATTGAATTAAATAGTTGATCGAGGGCGCAACAAATTTCTTTTCTCTGCACACCGAACACATATTTTCTTTTGCACTAGAAGATATAAATTTAAGCTAAGTTCATTAAAAATTGTGTGGAAAACATGCTGTACGGATGCTAGAAGCTGTTCCAGCCTAAAACAAGGCAAAAAATGGGCCGAATAAATAAATAATTGCTGCATACACTTCTGTTATGGGTTTGACTGAGTTCCTCCCCCTCTGGAGGGGCCTACAGTTTTAAGCTGTCTTCGAAAGGGAAAATGGTTTTTCATGAGTAATTTTTTATGGCACAAATACACTAGGAGGTTTGCCATTGGCTGCCGAGGACGACTGCTATTAGAAAAAACTGTTTATATCATTTTGCTGTTTTATGCACGGAGACTCGAACTTTCGCACTACCGAATGATAATCACGCTCCGACCCATTCGGCTACGGCGAATACAAAAGACTTTTTTGGAAAATAATAGTTTTAAATTATAAAAATGTGTGAATTGAATATGATATTTTAAATAAAATTCGGTTATTTATCGAATTATGTTGTTCCTTTTATCCGGATTGTACTGTATACACTTAATTATGTATACCGTGTGGAGCTGCTATAGCTTATTACATAATTATCTTTACGTAGTACAAAGTAGTTTAGCCCTATAGTAAATAAGAGTTTTGTTCATTTGGCTGAATAAGTAAGTAAATAAATTTAATAATAAATAAAAGAAGTTTATTTAGTTCCTGGATAGACTGAATTCTTGCCTAAACATACTCCGGTGCGTCTAATCCTTTCGATTTACAGCTGGGTTTCTTTTACTACTACAACACACACACACACACACATATGTAGACATACAGCGGTCGCTAGCTTTGATACAATCACTTTGCGTTGCCACTTCAACTGACTAACCAATTGATCGGTTGGTTGACCGTCTGACTGCTGCGTGCCGTTTGAGCACTTTTCCAGATTTGAGTGGAAATGACTCAATTTTCTGGCCACTTAACGGCTATGCCAACCGCACTTAACAGAAAATATTGCGTCGAGTATTATTTATTTAACAAATAATTCAACAAAGTTACTCAAGTATTTCACAAACGAATGGTTGAATCATTTCGAAGAGGCTTACACTGACTGCTCTTTTTTTGGAAAAATATTAACCTGCGTTAAACTATTCCGTACGTAATGGTTCCGTACGTAATGTTCGCTTCGGCGTTCCAAAATAAACAAAAGACAATTCAATGCATTTTTCAGTACCACTAGATTAAAAACGAGTTGTTGGAGCAGCCGACCTAAGATAGTATTGAATGCAATGATAAAGCAGTGATTCCGACTATTCTGTTACTGGTAAGTCTATCATGAGAATTGTGGAGTCCAACCGGCATTCCTTATAAACTTCCTCTAAATCCTCGTCTAACTCATTACTAGGTTAGGTTAAAGCGCTTATCACCTGTGGGACACACTCAGGCTCATGGCCCATTGTGATGCCGCGTGGGGAACTAGTCTTTATCCCCTCTAAAACCAATGTGTACTTTTCAAAAATTTTGTAAGATCCTTAATTTCGACAGAGCCGAGATCTTCCAATTCATTAAAGGATTGTCCACCCAAAATAACGAGTCTACGTCTGAATAGAGCAGGACAGTGGCACAGAAGGTGCGAGATCGAACTCATTACTATAAAAACTATGTTTTTTTTTGGTTTAGTATAGCATTAACGCCGAGTCTGGATTTATCATCGGAAAAAAGTGCTTGAACGCCAAGAAGTATATCTAAAGATATAAGTATAGGTATGTGCCGATGGGTAGTTCACCAAGCATCTTCCAAGGGTATGTGTATGCCATCTGCCTATGTGCAGAGATTAACTTAGATAGAACTTCCGGAATGAGCGAACTGCCATTCTGAGCGCTAGTCATGCTGCACTCAAGGCTTTGTCATTCAGTGATATTAAGTCCTCACTGGTTCTTGAGTGTATCGAGAAACTGAATCTGTATGAAGGTACGCACAACCGCAAACGTCTAATTTGAGTCCCAGGACACAGGGGTATAACTGGGAACACGCATTGGAATAGCGGACGCATTGTCCAGAGAACTATGGGGTCTCCAAACTGTGGAGCTACGCTGGGCTAAGTCCTTACTGGGGTGGTACAACCATAAGAGGTTTAAAAATCTCATAACTCCCTCGAGGATAAACTGAGAATGCTCACGGGCATCTTCACAGGCCATTGCAGACTGCGAAGTCCATGTGCAGATGATCGTGATATGTTTCGCAGATTCTTGTCGCTTTTGTGACCAATCCCCGGAGACTACAATACATCTACTCCTAGAATGAAGCGCCATAGCACGGAGAAGGTTCAGACATCTCGGTTATTTAATTTAATAAGAGAATTTGGTCTGTATGAGATACTGTGATAAGTAGAGGGCACAAAAAACCATGAGGTCGACGTGCAAACCTCCGATAAATCTATTCTAATCCAATAAAAGTATATTTTTTAGATTTCGAGTAAGCTAGAATTGCTTCTCAACCATTTCTTGTAAAATATGTGACCAGGCAGAACGGAGTAAAGAGCGTTTGACAAGTGAAATCAAAGTATTCTGATTAGGGAAAGTGGCATTTTGGTATTCAAATTTCTGGATAAGTATTCTATGAACAAAGAGTGCTTGAACATTTTCTATCAAATGCGTTTTTTGCTACAAGAATTTTTCTCCAAAATACTTCAAACCAAATATTTCAATGGGCGGGCTCAAGTCTAGTGATAGTGGCGGTTCACCTCAAGCGCTTCTGAGTTTTAGTGTGAAATTTGTCAGATAATTTGATGTATCTTTTGCTTTGTACGATTGTTTACGGTCCTGCTGAAACATTCATGGCATAGAGCCAAACTAATTTGCTACCGAGGCAAACTTTGCCAGAATGGAATCACGGAGACACGATATGAGAAACACGGTATGGGTAATAACAGGGAATTGTCTGATTGGAAGGCATGCAAATAGACTGGGGCACCCCATAATGACTTTTGCCAAAACTATAGAGATATTGAAGAAAAGAAGCCATATAACACCTTCAGTCTGCATATATTGCTCTATACAGAAAACAGCTTCCCATGCTCGGATTCGCCTTGACGAGGTCTCTAAAATACGGTAGCCGAAATTAACAAAATTCATTAAATCTCCAGGTTGGTTCAGAGAAGACTCAGGAGGGGGAAGAACGAGATCAGTGGTTCACAATGAGACTAGTCAAACTAAAGTGTGTCGGATGACAGCCGATTAATCTCACCTAACCTAATCTAGCCATGAAAGATCCTGCTGTTCTAAGTAGTTCCCAGTCTCTTATAACCAAACCAAAAAATAGATTTTTTGAAATAACAAAGCACAAACTTCATAATAAATATAGGATTTTCCAATAACAGGTGTTATTGGTGAATGGATTGCGATATCGAGAGATGATTAACGATTTTTAATGGCCGGAATTGGATGGCATTGATCTGGACAACGTTTATTTTTAACAAAACGACGCTACGTGCTACACAAGCAACGAAACCATTGATCTTTTACGGGAAAAGTTCCCGGAACATGTTATCTCTCGCAGAGGTGATCACAATAGGCCACCGAGATCTTGTTATTTAAAACTTTTGGGCCACATGAAAGAGTAGGTCTACGCCAACAGCCCAGGGTCAATTCAAGACCTCAAAGATGGAATTCGTGAGGCTATCGAGGACATAGGGCAGCCACGTTGCAATTCGGTTATGGAAAGTTTCATGAAAAGGATATTGTCCTGTTGGCGTGGTCGTGGTAGTCATTTGCCTGGTGTTATTTTCCACTATTAACGGCATAACTTCCTCTTTATGATGAAATAAACATCCGATCATTTGTATTAAAAAATAGCATTTTTCTTTGAATATCAAAATAACACCTCTTATTAGAAAACCGTTTAGAACTGCCATTCAATCTATTTTTTCATTATTTTACAATCATTATTGACCGTCGTACGCCAGTTCGTTTGTGAGGGATTACCCTTCGATTGGCTCATACTTCAATGCCCTCTGTAAATATGATATATGTATGTATGAAGTGGTAAAAAATTCTTATTATGAGAACCATCTGCAGTTCCGAGGCGATATAAGAGGATAGGTCCTGTTTCTTATATAATTTTAATAACTTATTTTATGAAAATGGCGTTTTTTCTCCTACAAAAATCATATGAATCTAATATTGAGACTTTGCGAAAACTTAAAAAAAATTCCAAAAATGTTCCACCTTTTGAGAAGTTTTCATTATTTATTGTTAATTTTTTAATTTTAATTAATTTTATACACAAATATAGTTCGTGCTACTACAAAAACCATATAACGTAACTAACTTACTAATAATTCACTAAGTAATTTTTTTGAATTTGGTATTTTTCCGTATTCTTACCATTGCGTCGACTTCCTTACGGATTCCATTGAAAAGTCATCTTGGCAACATTATCGTCCTCTTTACGGAGACTATGTCCACTCCTGTTCCATTTTCGTCTTTTTAATTCGAAACTAATTGGGCCTAAGCACAAACAGGTCCACATTGGGCATTGTTCTCGGGAAAAAGATATATAAATAATTACAAAAAAAGTGTTAATTAAAAGTTTAGATTTATTGTAGTTGAGGAAAAAAGTTTATGAACTGGTGTCAAATTTACGTAAATGTGTCGTTTACGTCAAAAAAAATCAGGTGTGCCTTGTAAGAGCCAGAAGATGAGCATGAAACGATAATGCAATCGGTTGACAAAATTACCTAAAAATAAAAAAATAAAAATAGTAATGGGATACCAGAAGAAAAGTGGCGACCAGAAAGGCCACCAAAAAGATGGGTACAAAGTTTTTTATCGACCTCAACAGAAAATCAAACGCAACACTGATTTGAGTTTTCTGATGTAATTTCTCTCTCATAAATTTTTGTATATATTTAATGTACCTATAATAACTTAAGTGTATGTATATATTCCAAGTTTTGTGTAAATAAAGAAGAAGTAATAATTCATTTAAAATCTTAATTGCAAAATTATTGCCTAAACCTTATCCATATTTCCACTATCGCTAGCCTTAAGGTCCTCGGTTCGTTTGAAATCGTGTTTTTTTGGGTTTTCATAAACTTCTTTAAAAGCATGTAAAACGGAAACAGAAAATACATAATTTCAAATAAGGCGAGGGCCTTAAAAAGTTAGTCAAAAAATGTTGTGAATAGTGATTATATAAGGTGAAGTCCAAAGTAAATAAGACTGAGCTAAAATAGAAACGACAGGAGGTTTGTTCTAATAACTTCGAGTTTATTTATTCAAAACAGTTCCCTCTGGGCTCGACACACTGTTTTCCACAATCTAAAAGCTTTTTGAAAGAGTATTTGACGTCACTGAATGAAATCTGTAATGCCCTTCAGGATGTCGGTACAAGTCTTTGGGATGGCCTCTATGGACGCAAAACGTTTTGCCAATGAAACTTTCCGAATAGGTAGAAGTCGCAGGGATCTATATTAGGCGAATAGATGGTGCATTATCATGCAATGAGCGTCAGCTTCCTCTTTCACGGTATTCCGGGTGAATTCGATGAATGCGATGTAATAAACGCTTCAAAACGCCGAGATTGACAATTGCGTTTACGGGTAGGCTCATTAGAACTCGTGAAACTTTTGAAATCGTAAAAACAAATAAGCATCGATTTGGTTTTTCACTTCTCCAAACGCCGTTTTTTGGTGGTGGCTCGTCTGGGGCCTTCCATTCAGCACTTTGACGCTTAATTTCAGGTTCATGTTGGAAACATCACGTTTCATCACCAGTTACAATGGATGGAGTAAAGGAAGTTCTCGTTTTTTCTCGCCTCTTTAATGAGGTCTTCCGAATGCCGAATTCTGAGCAATTTTTGGTCCTCAGCTAACTTGTGCGGAATGAAACGTGCACAGACCTTCCGTAAGCCCAAATGATCAGTTAATATCCGATAAATCGATGTTTTGGATATATTCAACTCCGATCCCATGAATTTTAACGCTGATTTCGGTTCATCTTTGATAAATTTACGAAAAATTTCGATGGAGCTTTCGGTGATTACTGATTTTGGTCGGACCGTATGTTCATTGTCATTTGTGTCCTCACAACCATCTCTGAAACGTGTAAACCACTCATGAACTCTGACAAAAGATAGAAAATCATCGCCATAACTTTTTTTCATCAATTCAAATGTTTCGGTAAACGTTTTACGAAATTTAAAACCAAATTTGATATTAGCTCTTGGTTTGAAACTCATTTTTGTACCGATGACACAAACATACTGAGACTTTGGACGCACTAACTTCGCTTCAACTAAACCGAATGTCACCAAGCTTTCACTGGAAGTCAGCTAGGGATGTAACTTCCAACCCACTGACTCATGAAATATATGGCGCTATCGAAAACATATTTATGACGTCAGTCTTGTTTATTTTGGATTTCACCTTGTATACCTATGATTATACACATCACATAGTGCACTCCTAGTCCATTTCTTATGCCGAAAGTCAACCTTATTACCCCCACACGAGTATCAGAGCACTTTAACTATCTTTGTTTTTTAAACCATATAAAATAGATTACGACTTTGAGAAACCATTTCGAGTCTTATGGCAAGATATTAATTCCCGTAGAACCTGTGATAAATCGGACTCGCTTTTGACCGTTCAGCAAACAATAACTACTATCCTCACTGAGTAAATGATTGGTGAAATTTCTAAACTTTTATTTAGCTGATGAATTTTTAAGTAGGCACACAGTTTTAGTCCTGAACGTTTAATAAACACCTGCCTTTCTTCGCCCAGCGGAAGTAAAGCACAAAAATGAGCGGACATCGCCCTTCGATTCGGTTGGGCGGCAGGGTGGCAGCCGTTGGGTTTAATATTTATATGATTAGCTGCAGCTAATATTTATGACAGAAAAAAGCTGTTGCACGCGATTTGTCTCTAGGAGCTATGAAATTTCTCTATAGCGCTTACATACCCTCAAAGACTAGACACATTCTAAATTTAAAGACAAGTAAGTAGTTCAATCAAACTTGTTCAATATGTATTACATGTGTATGTGTTGAAACTTTTGTTCAGTGCATATTGTTTTTTTGGATTTTGTAAATTTTACCGTTATGAAGTAAAAAGTTTTGCTTTTAGTTTTTCATCATTTATTCATGAAATTGAACTTTAATTTTGAAGGAGGCATTTAAAATTCTGTTTCTAACTGTCCATACGCGTGACCACTACACAAAATATTTCTACTCCCCTTCCACAAAAATAAATTTTTGACTTCATCGATAATTGCGTATGCGAATATGAAAGCGAAAGGGATATTAAAAAATTTATGAATTTTAATTGAATTTCAACTAACAATACAATTTTTCAAACTTTAATATTTGTTAAAAAAGTTGGAATAGTTGTAAAAACCTTAATAACTAATTCAGCTGTAGGTTTTACCACTGAAAGCCATTCTTGTTTTTCAACTACAATAAAATTTCCAACATACAGTAGGTGGAAATTTCACACTCATAGCTACATCTTTTTGCGTGAATATAATTTAAATATGTTAGACGCGATACAAAAGCCCCTTGTTAAAGGCATATTTATTATTTTTGTACATACGAGGTGTGTTCAAAAAGTATCGCGAATTTTGTGTTCTTTCAAAATAATTTATTTATTCATAAATATCTATTTTGTCCACGTCAAAGTAATCCCCATGATATATTATGCTTATTGTGCCAACGTTTTTTCCAATTTCGAAGCACTGCAAAAAATCATTTTTTTATCTTGTTCAGCTCCTCCTTCGATGCCGTCTTTATCTCGCCTATTGTAGCGTATCGTCGTCCTTTCATGGGCCTCTTCAGTTTCGGGAACAAGAAAAAGTCACAGGGGTCCAGATCTGAGGAATACGGTGGCTGTGGCATCATTAGTGTGTTGTTTTTGGCCAAAAAGTCGCGCACAGGCAACGATTTGTGAGCAGAGGCGTTATCGTGATGCAAGAGCCAATTTTTGTTCTTCCACAAATACGGGCGTTTCTGGCGGATTGCTTCGCGCAAATTGCGCGTTACTTGCAGGTAATATTCCTTATTGACCGTTTCACCCTGTGTCAAGAAATCACGATGGTCAACGCCCCTGCAATCGAAGAAAACGGTAAGCAAAACTTTTACATTCGACCGAACTTGGTGCGCTTTTTTCGGTCTTGGTTCGTGCGGCAGCTTCCATTGAGATGATTGAGCTTTGGTTTCCACGTCATAGCCACAAACCCACGATTCGTCACCAGTTGTGACCTTCTGGAGCAAATTAGCAAACTTGGGTCGTCGCGGACACACTCCAACATCTTATTAGCAATGTTCATGCGCTGCTGCTTTTGATCGAAATTGAACAGTTTTGGTACGAATTTTGCGGTGACCCGTCTCATGCCCAAAGCATTGAAAAAAATCGGATAGCACGAGCCAATCGATATGTCTAGGTCCTCAGCAACTTCTCTAACGGTTTTCGATGATTGGCCAATACCAGTTTCTTCACCTCATTAATTTTTTCGTCTGTTGTTGAAGTGCTCGGGCGTCCAGCTTTCGCCGACGCTTTTCGTCGTTCACATCTTCTCGGGCTTCTGAGAACATTTTGTAGCACCGATAAACATTGCTTTGGTCCAAAGTAGCTGCACCGTATGACACAATCAACATTCGGAATGCATCCGCGCACTAAATTTCGATTTTCACACAAAATTTGATACAGGTTCTTTGATCCATCTTTTTGGATAGGTAAAAATCGAAGACGAGCCGAAACACGTGCAACCAAAGCAGCTGTAAACAATTAACTGAACATTCAAAATGGCCGAACTCATCGGCATGAGTGAGACACATGGGTGCCAACATATCGCCCCAAAAAAATCGAAACTCGAATGTACGTAACCTGCGAAAATTCAAAATTCGTGATACTTTTGGAACACACCTCGTATGCTTATAATTGGCGCTCTATCCTTTTGTTGGGTATTTGGCCGAGTTCCTGCTCCAATTTGTAGTGCATTCATTGATTTTCTCCCTCAAATAGACGGTTTTATGTCGCCTAAGAACGGCAGATGGTTTTTTGTATGCGGAGCTTTTTGAGGGCGGAAATCGACTCCAAGGTTTGGTATTGCTTGTCGTTTGACAATAGTTAATAAAGAAATAATTTTGAATCATTTTTAGTATTTCATGCCTACAATTGGTTTCGAACCCGTGCACCTCCGTATGGCACAAAGCACAAACCCATTAGTATACTACGCCTGAGCATTAAGCAGATGAGCTTATATTTTTCCTAACTGAAACAATTCAATTTAAATGCAATAATTATTAATTTGGTTTGTGTAGGACTACAAATAGGTTAATGAGTACAAATACAATAATAATAATCTATTGATTTAAATTTTTCCCAAGATGTTAGAATCTTTAATGCACTCTGGCCTATACAATTGCAGGGGCATATCTGCACGTGAAGGGCGATGCAAAATGAATAATTTTGAATACAGGATTCCATGGATATAAACTGATTCAGAAATGAACGAAATTCGGCCGCAAGCGAATTGTTCTTACACTGCCTGGCTGATGAATTTTCTTTACTAAGGAAATCAACCGCCGTCGCACAGTGCTCCGAGCATGGACAAAAATGCAAAAATCGAAAGTTTTGTAACTCATGAAAAAATTATAAACACATTTTTTTGAACCATTAAGTAAATGCTAAGTAAGTTGCTAGACCCCAAAACTGCAAAAATTTAGATACAAAACAAAGTCCCTTCTAAAACACCTTAAAATTTTTCAATGAAAAAAAGTTATATTTTCTTAGCCTTTTTTCGCCTCACGAAAATATTTCATTTTGAAAAAGTGCCTACATGCCTTTTTTCGTATTTCTTTTAGCTCATCTATATTTACTGTACTTGAAAGTAGAGTTGCCACGAATAGTGAATTGGCCGAATACTGAATACCGAATATTCGGCAACGCTGTCGGCCGAATATTCGGCCGCCGAATATTCGGCACGAAATACATGCTTGTCGGGGGCGCGTTAGCTGGAATAAGACAAGTCGCAACCTGTTAGTCGCACGCAACCAATAAAACAAATCGCAAACACAACACAGTGCGGGAGTTAATTGCGAGTAAATCATGTCACGGAACGCTTTGTTAGTTGAATAACACATAAAATAAAACTTAATTACTATTTTGCTAAGAAGTTTGTTCCTAAATTCATTTTCAATTGTTTTTTTGTCAAAAAGCTTATAAAATGGTACCAGTTAATAAAAAATCGCCCATATGGGAATATTATGAGATTTGTAGCGGAATACTGTGGCAAACGAGTTGGATTTTTATTTGAAAACAGGTCGCCTAGATCGGAAGGCCAATCCTTACAAGTGGTGGTTAGCAAATGAAAACCAATACCCAAACCTTTCGAAATTCGCTAAAGTTTATCTTTCTTCTCCTGGAAGTAGCGTGTATAGTGAGAGGTTATTTTCTGAGGCTGGTAACATTTACGATGAAAAGCGTAATCGTTTGCTACCAAAAAATGCTGAAAAGCTTGTTTTTATCCATCACAACTTACCACTGATCAATTTTAAATACTAAAGTGTTGTAATTTGAAAATAAATACATAATTTTGAGTAACATAACGTGTCTTTTTTACATGATTTGGTATTCGGCGTTCGGCCGAATAGTACGTATTATTCGGCCGAATACCGAATAGCAAAAAAAGTGGCCGAATAGGCCGAGTACCGAATATTCGTGACATCTCTACTTGAAAGCACTCAAAATGAATGTCATCAGACCTGCATTGTGTGATCGATTTCGAATTACGGAGCTTTTTTTTTCGTCGGGACAAACTAGCAAGTACATCACTCAGACAACATTAAGTCTATTGTACTGCACTCGGGATCTCTTTTTAATTTTCTTTAAATCTACTCGACCATCGAAGAAATCTGAATAGATCTTGTGATGCCAACGAGCCAAGGTGGTCGCTTCTTAACACATCAGTGCCAAAGCTCTTAAGCCTGATTCGAGCGAAGGCCAGGCAAACTCACAGAAAGTGGTCCGCCGTCTCATCCTCCTCTCCATATGCCGGGCAGAGTGCACTGTTTGAGATGCCCACCCCACATGGAGTGATTTGTTCGTAGAAAGTGGCCCATCATCAGTCCAACCAGCTGCCTATAGTCCCTTTAGCTTAGTAACAGGAGGAACTGCGACAGTCGGACGGACATGACAGGTAACATAAGTTTTATCAATCTGTAGCCTTTCTCAACCTGCTAAGCTCGCTTGTGGGTTAGAGTAACTCCTTTGTTAACCGTGACTTTGATGGCTGCAGAAGGGCGTGGCAGAACGGACTTCGGGCCAAAGAAGGTGGCCTCAGAGCCCAGCCTGGCTAAAGAGTTAGAGATCTTGTTTCCCGCGATACCCACGTGTTCCAGAACCGATGTTAATATCAGGATATTATGTCTGCTGACATAGTTCAACCTGAGCCCATCTGTTTTTCACAACAAAGTTCATCGCATACACCTCCGCTTAAAACACGTCCGTGCATGTCCTGTAACTATCCGTGAAAATGCGAGAACAAAGTTGTCCGGGCTTAGTTTCTAAGTTTGACCACAGTTCAAAGCTTAATCAAAGGTATGCAATAAAGTTTCGCTTTTGGAAGTCAGAACTCGTTTTAAGTATAAAGAAAATTAGATGAAAAGAAACACCAACACCCTGAGAGATTTTCTTTCACTCCGTAATGGTTAAACGAATTTAGATGAAATGTGGCACATGGATCGCTTGTTATTTTGACTTACATTTGGAATATGTTTTAGGTTTTTTTTAGCAAAGTGAAATTCAATTTGGTTCATTAGTTAATTGAAATACATCTTCATCACAATATGGGAGTGAAACGGAAGAGGTTTAAATATATTTTCGAAGAAGGCTGTTTTCAAATTCAAATTTTAATAAATTTTATCCAAGTTATGTGTTTTAAGGAAGCTTTATTTTTAGGAGTGGTATAAAGTAGTTGATGGAAAAAAAGAGGTTGTCTGTAAAGTCGGTTTACTGACGATAGTTTAACGTGACAACGTCATAAGAAAATATTGATGGAATGGTTGCAATTTTCAAAACAAAATTTTAATTTTATTTGTTTGATAGATATTTTGTATGGATATAGAGGAGGGGGTAAATGGAATTGCAATGGAATAGGTCAAGTTACATTTACACAAACGTGAAAAATGACGAAACATTTATCAAATTCATGAAAGATATGTTCAATTTCGATTTTGCATCAGACGTTAATATGTCAACAACACTAAGAGGCACCATCATCGATTTGCCTTTTTCAAGACACTTTACACTCGAAACACTCCCTTTCATTTCCTACTTTTTCTATCATCGTCCTATTCTCAACAGAGAAATGGTTTATGACCATGCACACAGGAAGAAGGCATATGCAAATACAAATATATGAACTTATATACATATGCTCATATACATACACATACATACATATATATGCTCACTCAAGTAGGAGACAGCCAGATGTCGAACATTGCCGAACGCGGGGGCCGACTGTGCTCTTTGTCGTTCGTTCCGCGCTCTCGCTTGCAGTTCAAGCACATTAGCTTACATTTGCTTGCGTACGGAATAGATTCGTATATTTGATATGTTCATATGACTTGTATGCATCTTTACATATAGATTTGTTCTTTTGAAAATTGCGCGAAATTGTATATGTATATGCATGTTTATATACATATATTAGTATACAACATATCTTATAAGGTATATGGTAAATATTACCATACATTTTTTCCTTCATATATAATAAAAAAATTAATTATAATAACATTAAAACAACAGGTATTATTAACAAACTTGGTTTTATTTTAAATTCTTCAAGTAAATCAAATTAATAATAATCAATAAGAAGGCATATGCAAATACAAATACGTGAATTTATATATGTACATATGCGCATATACATATATATATACGCTCACTTAAATAGGAGAGAGCAAGATGTCGAACGTTGCCTATCGTTTGCTTTGTTTGCTTTGTCGTTCGTTCCGCTCTTTCGCTTGCAGTTCATTCAAGGTAACGGCAATGAGCAAGGTAACGACGAATTAGCAAGGTAACGTCAATGAGCAAGGTAACGACGAATTAGCAAGGTAACGGCAATGAGCAAGGTAACGACGAATTAGCAAGGTAACGACAAATGAGCAAGGTAACGAGAAATGAGCAAGGTAACGACAAATGAGCAAGGTAACGACACATTTTTGCGTGCGTGCAGCCTGTTAAATCGAATTATACGACGTTATCACGTCAAAAATACTAATTCACTAACCTTTGCGATATCGTAGTATAAGAAAACCGGCCAGTAAAGTAATGATTCGGACTGTGATATTTTCACAATTAAAAAAGAAGACTGCGGAAACTTCATATGACATACATTGCACCATGATCGATGGTGCGTAGCTATGTCTTCAAGCAGGTGCTTCATATGCCAGGCACGTTACGTTAAGGGTACGTTACACTTCCTTTGCCAGTGCCTTGCTCTATACTTTTCATCTCTGAAGGATATTGCTGACAAAAGTTTAAACTGCTTATTAAAACTCGCCAAGACATGTTTCACAAAATATGCTTAACACGACTCCAATAACATTGGTAATTCTACGGACCCTTGTGGTCTTTGTGAGATCTATTCAGATCAGCCAGATATACTTAACCTAACCTAATTGTCCAATTAAGTCGACAATTAAAAGTTTGGTGAACAAATTTCAAGAAACTGGTTCTGTCGAGGATGGAAAAAGAACTGGCAGATCAAAAACAGGACGTTCTGTTGACAATATTGCTGCGGTAGCGCAAAGTGTTGCTGAACAACTTTCAACATCGATACCTCAACGTTCTCAACAATTCGGCATTCACGAATTGTCTGTTTAGCGAATTTTTCCGGTAAACGTGCTCTTGGTGGACATTTATTATGAACTATTGTAATTTTTCATTTGTCTTTATTAAGAGCCGTATTTTGAATAAAAATAGTGAAACCTTAAGGAATTTAATTGTTGCATATTTTATTTTAGCACCACATTTAGGCTCGTCTTTTGAAAGACCCTTTAGTTTAGGTGATATGAGGTTTTGAACTTCACGATTTTATTGACCCGCACTTAAACTCGTATTTATGGCTCTTTCCAATATACTCATCTGTCATTCTTACATTATAAAAGCATTTTTCATATTCGATTTGAAAAAACGAAAAAAAAACGCTTACTTTTTCTTATATACAAATATCTTTTTTATTTGAATAAAATGCATCGCAATTCCAATTCAAGTAACTGGTCAGTGGGCATATCTACATACTTATCAATTTTTTAATATATTTTTTATTCACTCTGAAGTGTTGGGATATATTGATAATGGCTTGTGTATTTTATTGTTGATATGAAAATTAACGAGATTGCTTTTTACATTTCGATCTATTATCATTTCAGTTACATAGCATATTTAATAAACAATCGATTAGTCAACCAGCAAATTAATATTGTCACAATGAAATATGGATTTTTTGCGTTAGTTGGCAGTTAGTTTTCTGAAAATTTTTCCGCAAGCAATTCTTTTATCAATTAGTGCATATTTCCCTCTGGCGAGAGCGGATGTTAATTGGCTTTCATTACTATATTTTATTACTGTATTTTATCACGTATGTGACACATATCATTTTTTGCCCCTATTTCATATTTTTCTATTGTTTTTCTTTTCAGCTAAATTGAGTTCACAAACTTATGACAACATGTTCAGTCAAATTGTGGTGATTTTAGCGTTTTTTATTTTAGGTAAGTAAACAAAATTATATTTATTGAAAAAAATTTATATGTGTTTATGCACAGGCTCTTTCAAGTTCGCGTCCATTTGGTTTGAAAATTCAAATTAACACTTCAAATAATAAATTGAATAAAATATGCACAAACTTAGATTATTTCAGGTCTGCCATTTTTATTCAAAATACGACTCTTAACGATTACAAAAAATTATATCATTTAAGTGTGCACCTTAAGCGCGTCTATAGGGCAAATCCACCAAACAGTAAATTCATGAATGACTAATTGTTGAGAATCGAGATATCGGATATCGATGTTGAAAGTTGTTCGGCAACACTTGGCGCTACAGCAGTAACAGAACGTCCTGTTTTTGGTCTGCCAGTTCTTTTTTATCCTCAACAGAATCAGTTTAGTAAAATTTGTTCACCAAACATTTAACTGTCGATTCTTTCGGAGGATTATTTTCATAAAAAAAAACCACGAATTTTGCGATACTTTGTTCTTAAAGGTCGACCATTTTCATAAGAAGTTTCAATAATATTAGTCATTTTTTATCGTGTAAAATTATAGATCTGTCCACTTGAAAAAGCATACCGTCTAGGAATTTTTCACTACTAACATCTAGACGTCACTTTTAAAAAAATTTACGTCTGTCTCAACAAGTCGTTGGCTTTTAGAAATTTGTAGGCAGCAAAGAATTACTTGCGGCTAACTCTTTAGGAAAATCTAGTGCATGCGGGTATCCAAAGAATTGTTGTCTGGAAATGTCTAGATTTCAACAAGATTGTCGAATGTAAACCAGTGTTGCGGGTACGTCATAAAACGGGTGACTGGCTGGTTGTATTATTTGGACTAGGCGAGCGTGTATGATAATTGTGTGGCCAAGGTTTTATATACTTCTTTTGGTTATACCGATGAGTCCGGAACTTCGTTGCCAAACATTTAACCATAACGGACATCATTTTCGGTTGCTTTATTCTTGAAGAGGCCTTCCTTTGATAAGATTGAGATTGCGGATAAACAAAGGTTTTTCCAATAACAGGTGTTATGAATGAATGAATTACGCTATCGAGAGATGATTAACGATTTTTTATGGCCGTAATTAGATGATATAGATCTGGGCAACTTTCATTTTAACAAAATGCCGCTACGTGCCACGCAAGCAACTAAACCATTGACCTTTTACGGGAAAAGTTTCCGGACCGTGATATCTCTCGAAGAGGTGATCACAATTGGCCACCGAGATCTTGTGATTTAACACCTTGTGACTTTTTTCTTTAGGGCCACGTGAAAGATAAGGTCTACGCTAACAGCCCAGAGTCGATTCAAGACCTCAAAGATGGAATTCGTGAGGCTATCGAGGACATAGGGCAGCCATTTTGCAATTCGGTTTTGGAAAATTTCATGAACAGGATATTGTTCTGTAAGCGTGGTCCTGGTTGTTATTTGCCTGATGTTATTTTCCAGTATTAACGGCATACCTTCCTCTTTATAATGAAATAAACATCCGATCATTTATATTAAAAAATAGCATTTTTCTTTGAATATGAAAATAACACCCCTTATTGGAAAACCCTTTATAATTTTTGTTAAAAGGTGATGCGGGTTGTCTTCGATCCCATCCGGAATCTTTGGCAAGCCACTTTCTGCCAAATTTATTTTATTTTTTTATTGTTATTTTTATTTTATTTATAATGACCTTTAAACTCATATTTAGAATCTATAACCACCCTTCGAATTTTTTATTATAGGACGGCCAATAAACTCTGCGGGGAGACCCAGAAAAACTAAGGTGAATTGTAAATGTGTAAAGTTTGGGATTTTTCGAAAAAAAATGTATGTGCCTAATGTTGAGGCCCAAGCTATTATGACTCAGAGCATATTTTTCGATACACTCACACGAGACTGAACGGGGGTCACCGTTTTTCAAAATAAAATAACATCGTCAGTTTAGAGCTGAAATATTAGCTCTAGAATAGTTCGTCGACCGTTTAGCAATTTCGTTGAATGTTATTATAAAAAGAAGCGCATAGAGTGCCCGGAATTTTGTTCGGATTAAATTTGCTGCCTTTTTTTTTGTCTTCTCGAATCCAAACGTATATCTTCAATATCCACACCATCAATATTAAGCCAAGATAACAGAGCTAGCATAACTCAAAATCTCTTCAGTGGCAAGGGACTTCCTTCAATGTTAACCCTTACAGTCCGGATATTTTCAATTGAATAGCCGTAAAGAACATCCTATGTTAGTTTTAAGTCTTGTATCGATCTAGTTATTTTTTTTTTAATTTCTCAATTCTCTCGTGCGCTTTTGGTCGATTATATACCGTAAATAGTCAAAACTTTTTGAAACTGCCAAATTTCATATATTCGCCAATTGTACTACAGAAATTATTTTTACAGGATTCCCAAGGGACACAGTTTTATTTTAATGAATTGTAGATTTGCTCTTAACATTTGCCAAAAGAGATGCTATTAAACTGTGATAAAAAAAAGGAAACTTGAATGACCCTGTATCGTACATTAACAATAGTGAAGCGCTTTCATACACTGTATTATGTATTTATTGGATTAAAGCAGAGAATTTTTAATGAATAAAATGCACAAATGGTGCCAGTGCAGGTAAGTTCGTAATTACATTTTAAAATATGCATATTTTTTAGTGTAAGAAATTAACAAATAAATGGATTTTTCCCCTATTTCCAAGGAGATGCACTCTTTGCAAATATTATATATCAACTTTCCCATGCAGCCTTCCGCAAATATAAATATTTTCTGGAATTCATAATAAAAATTTAAAAATTCTAAAAATAGTTAGTTTGATTTAGTGAACATTAGAACTAATTTTCCTGTTGCCAAAACAAATTGATCTGAAATTAGACATTTTAGCATAGATTCTAAGAGCAAAGATGAAATTAGAGCCAATTTACACGATGACTTTTTACCCTGGATGTAAAGCCATGCGTTTCGAGTTTGGTAGCGAAAAGTGCAAAAAAGTTAACGGGGTAGGCATACACGCACGGTCAGCAAAATTCATAGTTTCGCATTTTTATCCAAGTGCACCAATATTCCAGTGAAAGACCAAAGAAAATTGTCCGTTTAAACGTCAAAAGGCGCCAACAAGAAGTCATCGTATAAATACCCGAAGCTCTTGGAAGAAAATGTGTAAAAAACCCTGGGTGGAAAGTCATCGTCTAAATAGGCTCTTATTGAGTTTAACAATATAGCACAAGTTTTGAAAGAAGAAACATTGAATGAAATGAATTTTTTAATAATTTTTTTTCAAGTTAAAGAAAAACGATTATAAATAAATGGCGCTTAAACAAGAAAACGTTATTTGTATTACACAAATTTTAAATGACAAGAATTCCAGAAAAAATATGGCACTAAGAGCAATAAATAAACGTTTGCCAAAAAATTTGCAAGAAATAATTACAATAAGTGTTGCGCTCATTTTACAAATTATCTCAAACACCTTAAACATAAACAAGTTTTTCTTCAGGCGTAGAGCTTAAATTGTGAAAAAATGGGTGTGATCGATTTACTTTATCACATACTTCCCATAAAAACCTAACCTCAAAAACGTTTAAAAATGTCCTTCAAAAAACACCAATGAATGTAGGGCCCTGAAATTTCTTCCATTTGTTAACAATGATATAGTAAGTCCACCAATAAGAAATCAACTAAATCGATTTACTTTAACTCACACCTCCCATACAAATCTCACCTCAAAAATGATGAAAAATGTTATAAAAAGCGAACCGATGAATGTAGGACTCTGAAATTTCTTCCATCTATATTATACAATAACATAGTAAGGTAACCTATAAAAATTGACCATTTTCGATTACTTTAACCCAGACATCTCATACAAACCTAACCCCAAAAACGTTTAAAAATGTTCTTCAAAAAGCACCAATGAATGTAGGACTCTTAAATTTCTTGTATATATTAACAATGATATAGTAAGTCCACCAACAAAAAATTAGCAAAATCGATTTACTTTATCTCACATCTCCCTAACCTCAAAAATTGAGACAAATGCCGCTTGAACACTTGAAAAA
The DNA here is from genome assembly GCA_037575425.1 of Anastrepha fraterculus. Taxonomy (NCBI): domain Eukaryota; kingdom Metazoa; phylum Arthropoda; class Insecta; order Diptera; family Tephritidae; genus Anastrepha; species Anastrepha fraterculus. The sequence goes on from JAYXIM010030668.1 coordinate 81,962, forward strand.
TGAACCATTCTGAAGTTGTATCCACATATTTATAATTATAACATTAGTAAGCACTCTTAAAATGGTCTTAATCGGCTTATTTCTACGCATTACCTTCCGTACAAATCTAACCTCAAAAAACTTATAAAAAGGTTCGGAGAATGACTCATAAATAACAAGCGTTACACAAAACATTATGCAAAAAGGGCAAGCAGAAGCTCTATATATTCATATATACATATATTCTCTCCCACGGTGCGTAAAACTCCATACTCATCAAGATTAAGTATTTTCAATCATTTATTTCTGATTCTTCCATGTTATCAACTGAAAATTACCTATTCTTGGCCAATCCGTGTTCTAGACAAGAAAATATTTTTTTACTCTGATTGCTGCATACTCGTACAAACAAAATTTACTCCGTCCGATTTGAATGTTTATTTTTCAGATTTTCGAAGCTCTTTCCGATTACTTGTAATGGCAATTTCAGCTAACTCTGAATTACGAATATTGGAAATTGCCATTAGTGACAAAATCGGTGTTACTTTCTGCAGTAGAAAATAAAATATTGAATTACCCTTTCACATTTTACTACGTGATTTTATAGCTGATTACCTTCATCAATATCACTCCAATATGGATCATAGGAGCTTCGAGTGTAACGAGAAAACGGTTGAGTTTCCTAGGCTCGTATACTCCTTAGATGTAGCCAGTAGAAGTTTTCTTCAGCTTAATTAATGCAGCACCAGAGTCTCACTATTCGAGCATTGTAAGAAGACAATGGAAGGGCCTACCAAGCTCCGCGATGCTTAGGAAGACATGCCAATAGAGTATCAAATACCAAACAACTGCTTGAGTATGGTTGACCCGACATTTCAAGACTAACCGCGGTTCTCATAGGATACTGGAAGGTAGTGGAACGCGCGACGAGGTTAAACATAACACACAGTAATATATGCCGTAGTTGTAGAGAACTGAGGTAGAAGCAAACTCCTGTTCACTGTCTTTGTCCGTGGTTGTCAAGAACAAGATTACGAGCTTTCGACAAATCATTCTTCAACAACCTTGAAGAAATTTTAGTATTCAGATTGAGGTATCTTTCAGCAGAGAGTAGTGGTATTAAAACGGCACCAGAAGCTGATTAAGTGTCCCTCAGTTTAAGCAACACAGCTACTCAATCACATAATATGACACAATGACATCTTTTTTCTTGTTTTGAAAAAGGCTTAAATCAAAATGGCAAAAGCACATTAAAGATATATGGGGCATGCTCCCAATAATACTATAGCAAACCTCTCACCTCCTCTGAATTCTACCATGGGACCGCAAAAGTATAACATCTGGGTAGAGCCGTGTTTATGCCCGACGACACAACAATACCTGAGTCCAGGTTCCTCTCCTATAGGCAGTTGAAGGATATTATCATCAACGCTGTTGACAGTTCCAATTACTCAATTATTAGCCAACTGCTGTCTTGCCTTCTGTGCGTTATTGTAGTGAGTGTTTCACTCAAAAGATTGTGGTTGCCGTCAGTTTGTCATAAACAGTTCACATTCACTGCGGCCGTGATTGTTGCTGTACCGCCTTGCGTTACCAATCAATATGTCGAAGTCGCGTCATTATTTCAGCTGCAAATGTCTGGGCTGCTTCCCACTTACTGCTGCTTACTCACATATCACATATGAGGCTACTGGGGGATGGTTGACAATGACATTTTAAATAATTAGATATATCAGATGTATTTTATTATAAAAAATAAATAATAAAATATTCTGTCAGAGTTGTGCTACTTGAAATATATCCTCAAATATCCTAGTTTTCAATTTTTGACGTGGTAACGTCTTATAATTCGATGTAGCCGGCTGCACGCACCACAAAATGCGGCGTTTTCTTGCTCATGCATCGTTACCTTGCTTGAACTGCAAGCGAGAGCGCGGAACGAACGGCTAAGAGGCACAATCGGCCACCGCGTTCGGCAACGTTCGACATCTGGCTCTCTCCTATTTGAGTGAGCATATACAATATATGTATGTATATGCGAATTTGTATATAAATTCACATATTTGTATTTGCATATGCCTTCTTCCTGTGTGAACCATTTCTCTGTTGAGAATATGATGATGATGAAATCGATGATGGTGCTTCTTAGTGTTGTTGACTTAGGAACGTCTGATGCACAATCGAAATTGAACATATCTTTCATGAATTTGTTAAATATTTCATAATTTTTCACGTTTGCGTAAATGTAACTTGATCAATCCCATTGCGATTCCATTTACCTCCTTCTCTATATCCATACAAAATATCTATCAAAAAAATAAAATTGAAATTTTTTTTTGAAAAATGCAACCATACCATCAATATTTTCTTATGACGTTGTTACGTTGAACTATTGTCAACCGTAAACCGACTTTACAGATAACCTCTTTTTTGTATGTAGGTACTCATATGAGTGGCTTTATTGGCTTAGTTTTTTCATTTGCTGCCAAATCTTGTAAGCACAGATCAGCCAAAGTGTGCGCTATATAGCTAATAAAATAAACGATAAAATGTGACCATCAGAAAACTAATTTTTTCCGCTCATAACCCAATGTGGGCTGAATTTTAACAAACCGTAAATGGTAAGAAATATATTTAAATTACATTAGAAAAGATAATTTTGTACTTAATGTTTCTCAAAGTAATCCTTATCTATATTAAAACCAAAGCAGAAAGCTTTGAAACCAAATTTTGGAACGGCCTAAGTGCCAAAAGCTAACCTTGTAATAGCTGCAGGCGTTTGTGTAATTTTAGGATGCCGCCATTGTGGCGTCGGTGAATAGCAGAAAACTCAAACGCAACAAAGCGCTTTTCAGTATGTTCATGTCCTTGAAAGCTATTTCTTGCTTGTAAGCTTTTAAAGCTTTCGAAGAACAGTTAAAGCTTGCTACGAAGTGGTTGGGTTTACAATACCAATACAGACAATTAAGCACAAGCATCCAAATAAAAAAAGCTACGTTTTTTGGAGAAAAGGAAAGTTTTATTTTGGAGAATTGGGTGTATATTTATTAATAGCACCACTACTTATGAGCTTATGTTTAACTTCCGCGGTGATTTAAGTTTTTTTTTTTTCAGAGCAGCCAACTTTTGAGTTTAAAATGCACTAAAACTTGGAAACAAGCGGCTTAAGACACTAAAGGCACATTTTTTCTTTTTAATTCAATGAATATGTGTCGGGTGTTTTTTAAAGAGAGAGAATGAATTTTTATTATAATCTGTAAGATTATTCCCATTTCCTAATTATCATTATTTTCGCTTTATGATTTCCAGCAGCATTTGTCCTAGCAAAGTACGTTATTCTCTTATTACAGATCCTATGCTCCGGAATCGAGGTTTCTTTTGGGTGCACAAGAGTTTTATTGGGCAAGAGCCTCCCAAATAAGTCAGATTCATGGGCCCTTATATTTGCTCTTTTGCTCTTTGCTCCAAAAATGGGTCCACTAACCCATTATCAATCTTAATTCATAATTTTTGACCGCATATCTTTAGCCATCGTATTCCATTCCTCGTATTAAAGTTTACAACCCAACCATTATTAGCGCTTAAGACTCCAGGTTTTTCCTGAATTTTGGCGAACAGTAACTTGGCTTTCTCTTTTAGCATATCACTTGGCTCCTTGGTCCGCAAACCAATTGAACAACGCATTTCGAAACTCATAAATCTTAAGAGTTTTTCTTTTCCTTGGGTCGCATCCAGATCGCGTAACAAACTTCTTTATTTACTGCTCACTTTTTTAATACGAGTTATTGTTGCTCTATGCACGTACAGTTTTTAGCTAATGTACAGGGTGCGCCATCTTTTATGTCGGTATGTAAACGCTAAATAACTTTGTCATTTACCAACCGATCCATTTCTACATGCATGTTTTCGATACGTCAATTCATTACAACTTCAACCATGGATCGCTTTACACCGAAACAACCGAAATCGACGATATAAAACCCGAAATGCTTTACAAGGTAATGACACACGCAGAAAAAATATCGCAGCTTGTGATTACCACTTGATTGATATTGTATTCAAAAAATAGTTTTAATAAATTGTATATAACCAAACCAAACAAAAATACCTTACTTATTCAGATCAGTTGTTTCTTTTTTTTCAAAGTTATTAAATGTTTTCATACCGACACAAAATATGGCGCACCCTATATTAATGGAAATTCCTGTTTGTTCATTATTATAGTGTTGTTGTAAGCAGCATAAATTTTCTCTTTGCCATTATGAGGTCACACCATGAAAAAGTTAAAACAAAACTGTTATTTCGTCAGCAAATGAATTAGACGGTACTTCCCCTAAACTCGTTCAACTGATTCAATTAAAAAAAATGTCATTACCGGAATGACATTGACGGTAATCCCCCAAGCTTTATTCTCAAAAATACAACGTAAAAAGAGAAAAATAGAAAGACGAAATGCAAAAGAAAATTGTGTTGTTAGTATCGAGGTGTGCAGGTATCGAGTTTCTACTGTATATTTTTCCCGTTAATTAAAAAAAATAGACCTACACCTCTTACCAGCGTACAAGCCCTTTCAGTGGAAATACAATTTAGCGGCTACAAGAACATGGGTGGTAACTTAAGCTTTTATATCAATCATGGTTGCACTAAAAAAGACACTAAACCGTGTTTTTAATTTTAAATTTAAAAAATGCACTACATCCAATCTCATTTGGCAACTATGCCTCGATGTTGTGCAGTGACCTAAGTGAACTATTACAGCTTGGAAAGTTCTTAGGTTAGCGCTTTTCGGAAGAACCATACAAGAAAAAATGATTCCGCAAGCTTTATGCAATTTAAGTCTCACTGTATTACAATCAAATTGTAGACAGAAGACAACTTTTAATAGTCCATTAGAGCTTTTTGACGAAATTGTATAAGTCAGGACAATTTCCATACATATTAATATTTTTTGTACTGTACTGTTAAGAATTTACAGGGTGCTTCAATCTTGGAACGGATATTAAGAAATGTTGACAATGCAGTTATCTTCCGGTCAAATTTGGCTTATAGAAATTTTTACTAAAATTAGTGAGTAATTTCAAAAATCATTGAATTAATAACTAAAGATATAAACTTCTGAAAAATGGTAAAATTTAATTAAAACACTGCTTTCTATACTAATTCTATTTTTTCTCTTATTATATTATACACTGATGCAAGTAGATATAGTTTAATGGATCGCATGGAAAGTATTACGTGTCAATATAAAAATAAATAATTAGCGCGTACACTTCTGTTAGGTGTTTGGCCGAGTTCCTTTTCCTATTTGTGGCGCGCCTCTTGATATTGTTTCACAAACCGAGAGACCAACAGTTTTTAAGCCGACTCCGAATGGCAAATGGTTTTTATGTGGAGCGTTTTCATGGTAGAAATACCCCGTATAATCGATCATGTTTCAGAGCAATTGTTTATAAATTATTTATAAAATAAAGTTTTTCGGAACACAAACGAACTGAGGGTAGCCTAGAAATCGAATGGAACAATTTTTCGCAAAGGGCAGTAATGTGCAACTGGAATACTGATCTTGAGATATGATGTATATCACCTCTTACTGTCAATCTCCCAACTTGAATCCTTCGAGCGGTGAAACTGTTAACCCTAACCAGAGACTGGGTACCTCACAAAGTGGGAAACCCCAGTGGAAGGAAAGGGAACAAAAGAAGTGGGTGATCTGGCTCTCCTAGAGGGGACTGGTCCTGAGGCTGACAACCTTATACCAGTATTTATTGTCGCGAATCCACAACAACAGCCTCGGATAACTGATACAATCAAAAGATACCGACCCAAGCAACGAATTAAGGACTATGATTTACGTTTTGCTACTTGGAATATACGAACAATGCTACAAGCCGGCAAGGTGTCCGAAATAGCAGATGAGTGATGAAATATAATATTGACTTAGCAGCTCTACAAGAGATACGCTTTGCGGATCATGGTGAGATAAGAAAGAAAGCCTATTCAATTTTCTTCAGTGGCCCAAACAAACGAGGACAGCTAGGTGTGGGCTTTTACATTGACAAAAAACTTAGAGAAAGTATAATGGCTTTCGAGCCAATTAGTGAAAGACTCTGCCTCATGAGACTCAAAGGAAGATTTCAGAACATAACAGTTGTAGCCGCGTATGCGCCTACCGATGTCTCAGACGATTTTGCAAAAGACTCCTTCTATGCAGAACTGGAATATGTGATGTCAAAATCATGTAAATATGACATAAAAATGCTCCTCGTAGATTTAAATGCAAAGGTGGGAAACACCAATATTAGCAAAGACGTTGGGGGAAAGCACTCTCTACACGACGAATCGAACGATAATGGTGCACGACTAATAAATTTTTGTCTAAGCAGCGGGCTGTGGATAAGCAGCGTTTCTTTTCCACACAAGAAAATTCATAAGCAAACCTGGGAAATGCCCGGAAGGAGAGGATCGAACCAGATAGATCATGTATTGATGGATAAAAGACACGCAACCTCGGTCATTGACGTCAGATCGTTTAGAGGCGCAAACTGTGACTCTGACCACTACATGGTGATTGCCAGGATAAGGCAAAAAATTTCAAATATAGGCAACGATCGCAGGTTCAAGAAAGTAAAATGGAGTACTGAGCGAATTTCAGCGGATGAGAAAGAGCGTCGTGCATACCAAGAAATCATAAAGAGTAATCTAATCGTAACAAAGGAAGACTCAGCAGAAACAATCTGGGCTAAAGTAAAAAATGCGGTTATTGGAGCAGCTAAAGAGAAAATAGGCACAAAAAGATGCACCACAAATGAGTGGTTCGATGCAGAGTGTAAAGCAGCTATTGAAACAAAAAACGAAGCGCGAAGAAAATATTTAAACAAACGAACAAGACAAAACCTACTCGAATATAACGAAAAAAGGCAAGCCGCAAAGAAAATTATAAAACAAAGGAAAAAACAGGACATCAACAGCAAAGTTCAGCGTATCGAGAATGATTTCAGTCAAGGAAATGTAAGAAATATGTACAGCGCAATTAGAAGCCAAACAAAGACATATCAGCCACGAACAAATTTGTGCAAAAACAAGGAAGGTGAAATAATAACAGAAAGAGAAAAAATTTTGAATAGATGGCAAGAATACTTTAGTGATCTTCTGAATATAGAACATGCAACAGACTACGGTCCACACTGTATAGGTGAGACATACTTTACAGCAGAAAACTTCATAGAAGCACCGGGTCGTAACGAAGTGGTAGAAAGTCTGAAAAAGCTAAAAAATAATAAAAGCAGCGGAAGTGACCAAATAAATGCAGAACTTCTAAAATACGGCGGTGAAGTACTCAATAACATGATAACAGAACTGATACGCAAAATTTGGGAAACCGAACATCTACCGGAAGAATGGAACAATAGCCTTATAGTACCATTACATAAAAAAGGCGACAAAACAAATTGTAATAATTATCGAGGCATATCTCTCCTCAACACTGGTTATAAAGTCTTTACAAATATACTCAATAAAAGGTTGAGCGTATATGCTGAGGAAATTTTGGATGACTACCAGTGCGGTTTTCGCCAGGGTAGATCCACAACAGACCAATGTTTCACACTAATGCAAATTCTTGAGAAACACAGAGAGTTCGAACTAAATCTGCACTGTCTGTTCATTGATTTTAAGCAAGCTTTCGACAGCATCAATAGAAACTCTCTGAACGACATAATGCTTAAACAAGGTATACCGGTAAAAATTATAAAACTAATTCAGATGACACTATCAAACACTAATGCCAAGGTTATGATAAATGGAGATGTTACCAACGAATTCAGCATTTCATCAGGTGTAAAACAAGGCCATTCACTATCAGCGACAATTTTTAATTTATTACTACATGAGGTAGTATGCAAACTGAAATGTGGCAATTCGATTTTTAATTGCAGCTCGCAAGTGTTAGCTTATGCCGATGACATTGTCGTGATTGCACAGAATGAGCATGAGCTTAAGAAAATTTATATGCGATTGAAAAACACAGCTTTAGAAGTGGGTCTACGGGTAAACATAGATAAAACGAAATATATGCACTTCGCAAAGAAACCGAGTGAAGATACACACATTGAAATAGATGGTGAATGCATACAGAAGGTCGATAAATTTAAATACTTAGGTTTTTTCATCAGCAGTAATTCTGACACTTCCGTGGCAATAACTGACCGAGTAAGCGCGGCAAATAAAGCATTCTTTGCTCACATAAAATTATTCAAGTCCCGATTGCTATCAAGAGATCAAAAGATGGCAATGTATAAAGCGCTTATAAGACCCATACTAACATACAGCAGTGAGGTATGGGTACTTAAAACAAAAGACATGGACCAAATACTAAGGTTTGAAAGAAAGATACTGCGAACAATATATGGTCCTTCCCGGCGAGATGACGGAACGTATCGGATAAGATACAATCATGAGCTCGACACATTGATACGTAATGGAAACGCAATACGCTTTATAAAAAGTCAACGAATCAGATGGCTGGGGCACATGTACCGAATGCCCAAATGGAGAGCTGCCAATATAGCGTTCCATAGGCAACCAATTGGACGGAGATGTCGAGGGAGACCAAACAAACGCTGGGTAGATGAGGTCACAACCGACCTGCAGAAAATGGGTATCACAAACTGGAAAGGAGTAGTAGAGAATCGATCGGAGTGGAGAACCGTAGTTGTGGAAGCAATGGTCTGCACAAGACTGTAATGCTAATGATGAATGAATTAAAAACTGCATTGAAATGCAGTAAAAAAGGCCAAAGGACTCAACGTCAAAATTGTTCTAATCACAGTTCAATATATTGTTTATAAGCCATCAAAAGCATTTGCGACTCAGTTTTGTTGAATTTTTTTTTTTTTCTGTGATGAAATTCAAACATAATAGTGTGATTGCGTGATATTTGGCTTTAAAATCACACCCAGCCATTGTTCGTGAGCTCAGTCACCTCAAAGGGTGACGCACTATAAAACGTTACAATGATATTGGTAGCATTGCAAAATGCTATGGAGGTGGATCAAAAAAACCGCAACAACGCATGAAATGAATCGGAAAGTGAAGGCTCGACTTGAACGAAATCCACGGCGAAGTGGAAGAAAAATGGCCAAAGAACTGAAAATATCGCAAGACAGCATTCGACGCATATTGAAAAATGAGCGCTTGCACGAACGTGGCGAATTTCCTAACAGTGTGTTTTCTGATGAAAAAATTTCCCTATTGAGCAGTTCATAAACACTCAAAACAAACGTGTTTACTTGACCGAACGCTCATACGAGAATTTGAGCCTACGTCTGGCCAATCGAAGCAATTTCCCATCGCAAGTAATGGTTTGGGCCGCGGTGACCGCTGATGGATGCTCTCCAATCGTTTTTATCGAGCCTGGTGTAAAAATGAAAGCGACTTATTATCGGGAAACTGTTTAAGAAGCTGTTTTAGAGCCGTGGACACGCAAACATTTCGGTCGTAGACCATGGACGTTCCAACAGGACTCGGCACCGTTTCATAAAGCTCGTGTGAACCGAGAATGATTAAAATGGTTAAAAAATCATGTTCCACACTTCATTTCGTCCACACAATGGCTTTCGAATTCGCCAGATGCAAATCCGATGGACTATTCCATCTGGTCCATTTTGCAGAGCAAGGTGAGGACTAAGAAATATGCCAATATGGATGCGCTAAAAAAGCAATTATAATAGAATGGGCCAAAATACCTCAAGATCATATTCGTGCAGCAGCAATTAATTTTTTGACCGTTTGAAGGCTATAGTCAAGGCAAAAGGTGGTCATATCGAGCTAAAGTGAATGTCTGTTAAAATTGTAATCATTTTGTTTAACCGGTGACTGGCTATTTGGCAGGCATTCCTCGAGACTAGGAGTTTTCTCCCATGAATATTGCAAAAGTTGCAGAGATGAGGAAGAGGAAGAAACAGTCGAGGAGTTCCTTTGCAATTGGCCAGCCCTAGCTAAAATCAGAGCTGGTTGTCTAGGTAAATACTTTTTTAATTCGCTTACAGAACTGTCTGGCGTGGGGTTGGCATCAATACTAAGTTTCATAGGAGCCACAAAATGGTTCCACGAAGAAAGATAAAGGAGGTTGCCGTGTAGCACAATGGTATCACAACGGACCTGTAAGGTCTAAGTGAGTTGGTCGTGCAGACCGGCTACCACCATAACCGAATCTAACTTAATCATTTTTAAACAATTTTGTCTTTGAAATCAATAAAAACTAATTTCACACAAAAAATGGATGGTGTTTTCTTGGTTTTCTCCTTTTACTGGGCTTATTATTAATTTTTCTTTTTATTTTTCTTCTTATAAATATTTCTAAACTTAGCGAGTACAAAAAATTTTCAAATAAAATGCTTCACATTTTCTGCTTCGCTCAGATTGTAGAGACTGCACATTTTTTACACATTTTACACATTCGAATTTATTGGCATTTAACGTAAGAAATGCAGATCAGGCTTTGAAAATCATTGAGATATTTTCTATCCGCATTCCTTCTTTTTGGTATATTGAACCCTCTGTTTGGCCTGAGTATTTATATATTCGTGATGCACTTACAAGTGCCTTTGCGTTATGTTTTCTGGTATGTTTGGCCTTTTATTCTGACAGCAACTGCGTGCAAAGGCAGTGCCACTGCGTACTATTGATGCATTCGTCGAAAGTTAATCCGAATTCCGAGCCCATTTTATTAAGATGTTTATACCAGAAAGTGTTTTTTTCGTATCACTTACTGTGACAATTTATGTGGGAGTCTGCTTTCTTTATATCCATATAATGTTTTAAAAATATATGATATTTCATGTGGCTTTGTTCAGCTGCGGTTTTCAGCAAAGTTTGGCGGGAAGTTTGATATGCTTAGGTTCCGTTTTATAAATTTGCAGTTCGTCGAACTCAGCTGCACTAGGGCATAGTATGGATTTATAGACAGCTGGAAAAAATTTCCATTTATTTTTTAGCGATACTGACGATTTTGCAAGAAAGTCCATCCAGATGCTATTAAAGCTTTCCTAGGCTACGCTCCAATATAAAAATGTTGAATGCAGGTTTAATTCATTTATGTGAGTAAATTGAGTAGACTCTAAATAAATGACAAATATGCTTTTGTCGAAAATATATGTAAGTAAATTAGATGGCAGTTCCGAAATTCTCTTTTTAAGTTGAACAGTAAGTATATATTATACGATCAAGCGTTAGAGCCATTGTGTAAGTATTGTATATTCAAAATATATACAAAGTGCGTCAGTCTTTTCTTTCTCGTGCTAACCGGCGCCAGTTGGACACACCACATGAAGCCAAGTCCTTCTACACCTAATTTTACTAACGCAGAAGTGATCTTCCTCTCTCTCTCTGCTACCATCAGCTGGTACCGCATCGAATACTTTCAGAGCCGGAGCGTTTGTATCCATTTGGATTACATGTCCTGGACCACGTAGCCGCTGTATCGTTATTCGCTGCACTTTGCCTATGTTGTCGTAAAGCTCATACAGCTCATTCGTCCATTGCTCGCAGTTCAAAACTCTTGCGCTGAATCATTATCCCAAACTCTTCATAGGACACCTCATCGGATGTTGTCATCGTCCAAGATTCTGCGCCATACGTGAGATGAGGCATGCTGAGAGCCTTAAAAAGTGTTAGTTTTTTTCGACTAGAGAGAAATTTACTACTCAATTGAGGATGTCTCCATATGCAGAAGTTCCCGCAAGTGGGGAATGTCACTGATTGCTATTCATGCTATGGGAGTAGCCAGGACGACGATTCTTCTGCATATGGTCCAAGCAGCTCATAACTTCCGGGCTTAGCCCAAGTATCCTCTGTGTAGCTTCGGAGCACCCGTTCGAGAGCCAGCTAATGGGAGAAGACGAAACAACCCAGGATAGCTGGTTGTGCGCTAGGTTTGTGACCCGCCACGTAAAAATCCTGCCCACTGAAAACAAATATTAATTAAAGTAAGTTAAGAGATGTATACTTACAAATTTCTGAAATTCGTATAACACTATAAAGTTGTGATCGCTAACATATTTTAAATGGAATAGGCAAATAAAAAAGAAGAATTTAAATGCATACCTTCTCAATATGCATAATTTCACATGTACAAGTAGAAAAAAGTAAATCAATTTTAGTGTCAGAAATGTGTCAAAATCAATTAACTGCTTAATCGAATTGGAATTACAGCGGTCTATGAATTCATTAACTTCTGCTTGACAGCTCTGAACTAATTCTCACTTTTCCTGTAATATGTAGTAGGCTATAAATACAAATACAACATAGCACTTCATAAGCTTCACACACCCAAATGAGATCTATTACATACTCTAGGGAGGTGGCTTAACAGTATGCTTTCGTGTTATTAACTTGATACCTTATATGGACCTATGGGTATCAAATACATAAAAGAGTAATATAAACAAAACTCGTATACGAGTATAAGCTTATAAGTCGAAATCAAATATTAGTTTGTAGGCTAATAATTCCGAGTTCCAAATCACGTAACTTATTGAACAACCGCAAGTCAAAGCTCTTCGCTAACAACAATCACATATTTGTAACTTTCTTTAATTTCTTTTCGTTAATATAAATAATATACACATACATACATACTTCGTTGGGCGAAAAGCTGGTAAGCAAAGATATTAACTTGTGCAAGTCAAGCTCAGTCATTCCATCAGTCATTCATTCACTCACTTACTGGCCAACCAAATTATTTACAAACTTATTGGCAGCACTTGAAAGCCAACGTTTCTGGCCATAACGCCAACTCAATTCAACAGCAAGTGGGCTGACAGACAATTAAGGTTAATTCGAGAAATCAATTTCGTCATTAAAGTTTGTATTTGCGCAAGAATGGTAATAAATAGTTTTCGGGTATTAAGCATAATCTGCACCAGCGGGTGTTTAATGGAAAAAGTTTCGATATTTTATTACGTATTTGTGGATA